>CATIWQ010774186.1:0-46766 GCA_949673415.1 Euphorbia schlechtendalii | reverse complement strand
ATATGATCATAAAAGGCATGGGTCAAAGTTTTTACAAAATTTCGATTACAAAAATCAGTGCGAGTTTTTTCAATGTTGACCTTAAATCAACATTTGGACCATTTAAGAGTGTGAGAAACATGATATTACCATAAAAGGCATGCATCAAAGTTCGCATGAAATTTTGATCCAGGTAATCGATGTGAGTTTTTTTCAACTTTAACCTTAAAATCGACCTTTGGACCATTTAGAGTGTGATAAACACGATATGACATAACAGGCATGCGTCAAAGTTTTCACGAAATTTCTTCCTTGGAAATCAGTGCGAGTATTTTCAAGGTTGACCATAAATTCGATCTTCGGACTATTTTAAAGTTTGATAAACACGATATGATCATAAAAAGGTATGCATCAATGTTTTCACGAAATTTCGTTCCTGGAAATCGGTGCGAGTTTTTCAAGGTTGACCTTAAAATTGACCTTTAGAGCTTTTTAGAGTGTGATAAACATGATGTGACCATAAAAGGCATGCATCAAAGTTTTCACGAAAAGTAGTTGCTGAAAATCAGTGCGAGTTTTTTCAATGTTGACCTTAAATCAACATTTGGACCATTTAAGAGTGTGAGAAACATGATATGACCATAAAAAGAATGCGTCAAAGTTTACAGGAATTTCGTTCACGGAAATCAGTGGGAGTTTTTTCAATGTTGACCTTAAAATTGACGTTTGAACCATTTTAGAGTGTGATAAACATGATAGGACCATAAAAGGCTTGCGTCGAAGTTTTATCAAAATTTAGTTCCTGGAAATCTATGCGAGTATTTTCAATGTTGACCCAATACCTTTGGACCATTTTAGAGTGTGATAAACACATTATGACCATAAAAGGTATGCGTCAAAGTTTTCACGAAATTTCGTTCCTGGAAATCGATGCGAGATTTTTCAAGGTTAACCTTAAAATCGACATTTGGACCATTTTAGAGTATGATAAACACAATATGACAATAAATGCATGCGTCAAAGTTTTCACAAAATTTCTTTCGTTGAAATCTATGTGAGTTTTTTAAGGTTGACCTTAAAATCGACCTTTGAACCACTTTAAAGTGTGATAAACATAATATGTCCACAAAAGGCATGCTTCAAAGTTTTTTATTAATTTCGTTCCCGGCAATGGGCGTGTGTTTTTTTAATGTTGACCTTAAAATCAACCTTTGGACCATTTTAGAGTGTGATAAACAAGATATCACCATAAAATGCATGCGTCAAAAGTTTTACAAAATTTCATTCCCAGAAATCGGTACGAGTTTCTTCAAGGTTTACCTTAACATCAACCTTTTTATCATTTTAGAGTGTGATAAACATGAATGATCATAAAAGGCATGCGTCAAAAATTTCACATTATTTCATTTTCGGAAATCGGTGCAAGTTTTTTCATGTTCGACCTTAAAATTGACCTTTAGACCTTTATAAAGTTTGAAAAACATGATATAACCATAAAAGGCATGCGTTAATATTTTCACAAAATTTCGTTCCCAGAAAATGGTGCATGTTTTTTCAATGTTGACCTTAAAATCGACCTTTGGACAAGTTTAAAGTATGATAAACACAATATGACCATAAAAGGCATGCGTCAAAGTTTTTAGAAATTTCGTTCCCAGAAATCGTCGCGAGTTTTTTCAATGTCGACCTTAAAATTAAGCTTTTGTCCATTTTAGAGTGTGATAAACACAATATGACCATAAAAGATAAGCATCGAAGTTTTCACAAAATTTTGTTCCCAGAAATCGGTGTGTGTTTTTTCAAGGTTGACCTAAAATCGACCTTTGGACCATTTGAGTGTGACAAAAAAGATTTGACCATAAAAGTCATGCTTCAAAATTTTCATGAAATTTCATTCCCAGAAATCAGTTCGAGTTTTTTGGAGGATGACTTTAAATCGACATTTGGACCATTTATGAGTTTGAGAAAAAAGATATGACAAAAAAAGCATGCGTCAAAGTTTTCAGGAAATTTCATTCTCGAAAATTAATGCGAGTTTTTTCAATGTTGACCTATAAATCGACCTTTGAACCATTTTAGAGTGTGAGAAACACGATATGACCATAAAAGGCATGCGTCAAAGTTTTCACATATTTCGTTCTTGAAAATCGATGCGAGTTTTTTCAATGTTGACCTTAAAAGAGACCTTTGGACCATTTTGGAGTGTGATAAACACGATATGACCATAAAAGGTCATTTTGGAGTGTGAGAAACACGATATGGTCATGAAATTTTGTTCAAGGAAATCGGTCCGAGTTTTTTCAAGATTGACCTTAAACAGACAATTGGGACATTTAGGAGTGTGAGAAACACGGATATGACCATAAAACGCATGTGTCAAAGTTCTCAGGAAATTTTGTTCACGGAAATCAGTGCGAGTTTTTTCAATGTTGACCTTAAAATTGACCTTTGGACCATTTTACAGTGTGATAAACACGATGTGACCATAAAAGGCATGCATCAAAGTTTTCACAATATTTTGTTCATAGAAATCGGTGCGAGTTTTTTCAAGGTTGAATTTAAAATTGACCTTTGGACCATTTAGAGTGTGATAAACACGATATGACCATAAAATGCATGTGTTAAAGTTTTCACAAAATTTCTTTCTTGGAAATCGGGGCAAGCTTTGTCAAGGTTGACCTTTAAATCGACATTTGGACCATTTTAGAGTTTGATTAACACGATATGACTATAAAAGGCATGCTTCAAAGATTTCCCGAAATGACATTCGTGGAAATCTATGCTAGTTTTTTTAATGTTAACCTTAAAATTTACCTTTGGACCATTTTAGAGTGTGACGAACATGATAATATGGCCATAAAAGGCATGCATCAAAGTTTAACGAAATTTCATTCCTGGAAATCGATGCGTGTTTTTTCAAGGTAGACCTTCAATCGACATTTGGACAATTTGAGTGTGAGAAACACGATATGACCATAAAAGGCATGCATCAAAGTTTTCACATATTTTCTTCCGGGAAATTGGTGCGTGTTTTTTCAATGTTGACCTTAAAATCGACCTTTGGACCATTTTGGAGTGTGATAAAAAAGATATGACCATAAAAGGAATGCGCCAAAGTTTTCACGAAATTTCGTTCCCAAAAATCGGTGCGAGTTTTTTCAAGGTTGACCTTAAAATCGACATTTGGACTATTTTAGAGTGTGATAAACAAGATACGACCATAAAAGTGGCATGCTTCAAAGTTTTCATGAAATTTCATTCCCGGAAATTAGTGCGAGTTTTTTCAACATTAACCTTAAAACACGATATGACCATAAAAGGCATGCGTCCAAGTTTGATCCAAATTTAATTCTCGGAAATCAGTGCGAGTTTTTTCAAGGTTGACAATAAAATCTACCTTTGGACCATTTAGAGTGTGATATACACGATATTACCATAAAAGGCATGCGTCAAAGTTTTCACGAAATTTCTATATTGGAAATCGGTGCGAGTTTTTTAAAGGTTGACCTTAAAATGGACCTTTGGACCATTTTAAAGTGTGATAAACACGATATGACCATAAAAGGTATGAGTCAAAGTTTTCATGAAATTTCATTCTCGGAAATCGTTGCGAGTTTCTTCAAGGTTGACCTTTAAATCGACATTTGGACCATTATAGAGTGTGATTAACACGATATCACCATAAAAGGCATGCCCCAATGTTTTCACGAAATTTCGTTCACGAAAATCTATGCTAGTTTTTACAAAGTTGACCTTAAAATTGACTTTTGGACCATTTTAGAGTGTGATAAACACGATATGACCATAAAAGGCATGCATCAAAGTTTTCACGAAATTTCGTTCCTGGAAATCGGTGCGAGTTATTTCAAGGTAGACTTTAAATTGACATTTGGACAATTTAAGAGTGTGAGAAACATGATATGACCACCTTTGGACCATTTTAGAGTGTGATACACATGATATGACCATAAAAGGGATGCATCAAAGTTTTCACGAAATTTCATTCACGGAAATCGATGTGAGTTTTTTCAAGGTTTACCTTAAAAATCGACATTTGGATAATTTTAGAGTGAGATAAACACGATATGAATGCATCAAAGTTTTGATGAAATTTCATTCCCGGAAATCAGTGCGAGTTTTTACAACGTTGACCTTTAAATCAAAATTTGGACCATTAAGAGTGTGAGAAACATGATATGACCATAAAAAGAATGCGTCAAAGTTTTCAGGAAATTTCTTTTACGAAAATTGGTGTGAGTTTTTTCAATGTTGACCTCAAAATTGACTTTTGAACCATTTTATTGTGTGATAAATAAGATATGATCTTAAAAGGCATGCGTCAAACTTTTATTTAAATTTAGTTCTTGGAAATCGATGCGAGTATTTTCAATGTTGACCTTAAAATAGAACTTTGGACCATTTTAGAGTGTGATAAACACGTTATGACCATAAAAGGCATGCGTCAAAGTTTTAATGAAACTTCGTTCAAGGAAATCGGTGTGAATTTTCTCAAGGTTGACAGTAAATCAACATTTGGACCATTTAAGAGTGTGTGAAACACAATATGACCATAAAAAGCATGCGTCAAAGTTTGCAAGAAATTTCATTCATGGAAATTGATGCAAGTTTTCTCAATGTTGACCTTAAAATTGACCTTCGGACCATTTTAAAGTGTGATGAACATGATATGACCAATAAAAGGTATGTGTTGAAGTTTTCATGAAATTTCATTCCCGGAAATCGGTGCTTGTTTTTCCAAGGTTGACCTTAAAATCGACATTTGGACCATTTAGAGTGGGATAAACACAATATGATCATAAAAGACATGCATCAAAATTTTCATGAAATTTTGTTCACGGAAATCTGTGCTAGTTTTTTCAATATTGATCTTAAAATTGACCTTTGGACCATTTTAGAGTGTGATAAACACTATATAACCATAAAATGCATGCATCAAAGTTTTCACGAAATTTTGTTCCTAGAAATTGGTGCGAGTTTTTTCAAGGTAGACCTTAAATTGACATTTAGACAATTTAAGAGTGTGAAAAATACTATCTGACCATAAAAAGCATGCGTCAAAGTTTTTAGGAAATTTCGATGTTGACCTTAAAATCGACATTTGGAAAATTTTAGAGTGTGATAAACACGATATGACCAAAGAAGGCATGCATCAAAGTTTTCACGGAATTTCATTCCCGGAAATCGGTGCGAGTTTTTTCAAGGTTGACCTTAGAATCGACCTTTGGACCATTTTAGAGGGTGATAAACACGATATGACCATAAAAGGCATGCGTCAAAGTTTTCACAAAATTTCATTCCAGGAAATCGGTGCAAGTTTTTTCAATGTTGACCTTAAAATTGACCATTGGACCATTTTAGAGGGTGATAAACATGATATGACCATAAAAGGCATGCGTCAAAGTTTTCACAAAATTTCATTCCAGGAAATCGGTGCAAGTTTTTTCAATGTTGACCTCAAAATCGACATATGGACCATTTTAGAGTGTGATAAACACCATATAACAATAAAAGGCAAGTGTCACTATTTTCAAGAAATTTCATTCTCGGAAATCGGTGCAAGTTTTTTCAAGGTTACCTTAAAATCAACCTTTGGACCATTTTAGAGTATGATAAACACGATATGACCGTAAAAGGCTTGAGTCAAAGTTTTCACGAAATTTCATTCCCGGAAATCGATGCGAGTTTTTTCAATGTTGACCTTAAAATCGACATTTGGACCATTTTAGATTGTTATAAACATTATATGACCTTAAAAGGCATGCATCAATGTTTTCAAGAAATTTCGTTCCGGGAAATCGGTGCTAGTTTTTTCAAGGTCGACCTTAAAATCAACATATGGACTATTTTAGAGTGGGAAAAACACGATATTACCGTAAAAGGAATGCATTAATGTTTTCACAAAATTTCGTTCCCTGAAATCGGTGCGAGTTTTTTCAAGGTAGTCCTTCAATCGACATTTGGACAATTTGAGAGTGTGAGAAACACGATATGACCATAATAGGCATGCATCATAGTTTTCATATATTTCGTTCTCGAAAATTGGTGCATGTTTTTTCAATGTTCAACTTAAAATCGACCTTTGGACCATTTTGGAGTGTGATAAACAAGATATGACCATAAAAGGAATGCGCCAAACTTTTCACGAAATTTCATTCCCAGAAATCGGTGCAAGTTTTTTCAAGGTTGACCTTAAAATAGACATTTGGACAATTTTAGAGTGCGATAAACAAGATACAACCAAAAAAGGCATGCTTAAAAGTTTTCATGAAATTTTGTTCCCAGAAATTGGTGCGTGTTTTTTCAATGTTGACCTTTAAATCGACATTTGGACCATTTAAGAGTGAGAAACACGATATGACCATAAAAGACATGCGGCAGAATTTGATCCAAATTTAGTTCCTAGAAATCGGTGCGCGTATTTTCAATGTTAACCTTAAAATCGACTTTTGGACCATTTTAGAGTGTAATAAACACGTTATGATCATAAAAGGCATGCGTCAAAGTTTTCACAAAAATTTCGTTTAAGGAAATCTTTGCGAGTTTTTTCAAGGTTGACCTTAAACCGACATTTGGACCATTTAAGAGTGTGAAAAACACGATATGACCATAAAAAGCATGAGTCAAAGTTTTCAGGAAATTTCGTTCGCGGAAATTGATGCGAGTTTTTTCAATGTTTATCTTAAAATCGACCTTTGGACCATTTTTGAGTGTGATAAACACAATATGACCATAAAAGGCATGAGTCAAAGTTTTCACGAAATTTCTTTCTTGGAATCGGTCTTCGGATCATTTGAGAGTGTGATAAACATGATATGACCATCAAAGGCATGCATCAAAGTTTTCACAAAATTTCATTCCTAGAAATTGGTGCGAGTTTTTTCAAGGTTGACAATAAAATCAACCTTTGGACCATTTAGAGTGTGATATACACGATATGACCATAAAAGGCATGCGCCAAAGTTTTCACGAAATTTCTATCTTGGAAATTGGTGCAAGTTTTTTCAAGGTTGACCTTAAAATCAACCTTTGGACCATTTTAAAGTGTTATAAACATGATAAGACCAAAAATGGAATGTGTCAAAGTTTTCATGAAATTTCATTCCCGAAAATTGGTGCGAGTTTCTTCAAGGTTGACCTTTAAATCGAAATTTCGACCATTATAGAGTTTGATTAACACGATATGACCATAAAAGGCATGCCTCAATGTTTTCACGAAATTTTGTTCGTGGAAATCTGCACTAGTTTTTTCAATGTTGACCTTAAACTTGACTTTTGGACCATTTTAGAGTGTGATAAATACGATATGACCATAAAAGACATGCATCAAACTTTTAACAAAATTTAATTCTCGGAAATCGGTGCGAGTTTTTTCAAGGTAGACCTTAAATCGACATTTGGACAATTTAAGAGTGTGAGAAACATGATATGACCACATTTAGACCATTTTAGAGTGTGATACAAACGATATGATCATAAAAGGCATGCATCAAAGTTTTCATGAAATTTCTTTCCCGGAAATCGGTGTGAGTTTTTTCAATTTAAAATCGACCTTTGGAGCATTTTGGAGTGTGATAAACACGATATGACCATAAAAGGTATGCGCCTAAGTTTTCACGAAATTTCATTCCCGGAAATCGATGCGAGTGTCTTCAAGGTTGACCTTAAAATCGACGTTGTAATATTTTAGAGTGTGATAAGCACGATATGAATGCATCAAAATTTTGATGAAATTTCGTTCCTAGAAATCGGTGCGAGTTTTTTCAACGTTGACCTTTAAATTGAAATTTTGACCATTTAAGAGTGTGAGAAACACAATATGACCATAAAAAGAATGCGTCAAAGCTTTCAGGAAATTTCTTTCACAGAAATCGGTGCGAGTTTTTTCAATGTTGACCATAAAATTTACCTTTGAACAATTTTATTGTGTGATAAACACGATATAACCATAAAAGGCATGCGTCAAAGTTTAATCCAAATTTAGTTCCTGAAAATCGGTGCGAGTGATTTCAATGTTGACCTTAAAATCGAACTTTGGACCATTTTAGAGTGTGATAAACACTTTATGACCATAAAACGCATGCGTCATAGTTTTGAAGATATTTCATTCAAGGAAATAGGTGTGAATTTTCTCAATGTTGACCCTAAATCGACATTTGGACCATTGAAGAGTTTGGGAAACACGATATGACCATAAAAATCATGCGTCAAAGTTTTCAATAAATTTCGTTCACGAAAATCGGTGCGAGTTTTTTCAATGTTGACCTTAAAATCGACCTTTGGACCATTTTAAAGTGTGATAAACATGATGTGACCAATGAAAAGTATGCATCCAAGATTTCACAAAATTTCATTCCCGAAATCAATGCATGTTTTTTCAAGGTTGACCTTAAAATCGACCTTTGAACCATTTAGAGTGTGATAAGCACAATATGACCATAAAAGGCATGCCTCAAAGTTTTCATGAAATTTCATCCACGAAAATCTGTGCTAGTTTTTTCAATGTTGACCTTAAATTTGACCTTTGGACCATTTTAGAGTGTGATAAACACGATATGACCATAAAAGGAATGCATCAAAGTTTTCACGAAATTACGTTCTTGAAAATCGGTGCGAGTTGTTTCAAGGTAGACCTTAAATTGACATTTGGACGATTTAAGAGTGTTAGAAACACTATATGACCATAAAAAGCATGCGTCAAAGTTTTCACAAAATTTCGTTGTAGGAAATCGGTGCGAGTTTTTTCAACGTCGACCTTAAATCGACATTTAGACCATTTAAGAGTGTGAGAAACACTATATGACCATAAAAAGAATGTGTCAATGTTTTCAGGAAATTTAGTTCATGGAAATCAGTGCAAATTTTTTCAATGTTGTCCTTAAAATTGACCTTTGAACCATTTTAGAGTGTGATAAACACGATATGACCGTAAAAGCAAGCATCAAAGTTTTCAGGAAATTTCGTTCACGGAAATCGGTGTGAGTTTTTTCAATGTTGACCTTAGAATTGACCTTTGGACCATTTTCGAGTGTGATAAACATGATATGACCATAAAAGACATGCATCAAAGTTTTCACTACATTTGGACCATTTATAGAGTGAGTAACATGATATGACCATAAAAAGAACGCATCAATGTTTTCAAGATTTTTCGTTCACGGAAATCGGTGCGAGTTTTTTCATCGTTGACCTTAAAATCGATCTTTGGACCATTTTAAAGTGTGATAAACACGATATAACCAATAAAAGGTATGTGTCCCTTCACCAAATTTCATTCCCGGAAATCGGTGCGTGTTTTTTCAAGGTTGACCTTAAAATCGACCTTTAGACCATTTAGAGTGTGATAAACACTATATAACCATAAAAGGCATGCATAATAGTTTTCACGAAATTTCGTTCCCGTAAATCGATGCGAATTTTTTCAACATTGACCTTAAATCGACATTTGGACCATTTAAGAGTGTGAGAAACACTATATAACCATAAAAAGAATGCGTCAAAGTTTTCAGGAAATTTCGTTTATGGAAATCGATGCAAGTTTTTACAATGTTGTCCTGAAAATTGACCTTTGACCATTTTAAAGTGTGATAAACACGATATGACCATAAAAGGTAAGTGTCAAGGTTTTATCAAATTTTAGTTCCCGGAAATCGGTGACAGGTTTTTGAAGGTTGACCTTAAAATCGACCTTTGGAACATTTAGGGTGTGATAAACACGATATGACCCTAAAAGGCATGCGTCAATGTTTTCACGAAATTTCTATCTTGGAAATCGGTGCGAGTTTTTTCAAGGTTGACCTTAAAATCGACCTTTGGACCATTTTAAAGTGTGATAAACACGATATGACCATAAAAGGTATGAGTCAAAGTGTTCATGAAATTTTATTCCCGGAAATCAATGCGAGTTTCTACAAGGTTGACCCTTAAATCGACATTTTATCCATTATAGAGTGTGATTAACACGATATGACCATAAAAGACCTCATTATTTTCACGAAATTTCAATCGCGGAAATCAATGCTAGTTTTTTAAATGTTGACATTAAAATTGACTTTTGGACCATTTTAGAGTGTGATAAACACGATATGACCATAAAAGGCATGCATCAAAGTTTTATCAAAATTTAGTTCCCGAAAATCGATGCCAGTTTTTTCAAGGTTGACCTTAAAATCGACCTTTGGACCATTTGGAGTGTGATAAACACGATATGACCATAAAATGCATGCATCAAAGTTTTCACGAAATTTCATTCCCGGAAATCGGTGAAGTTTTTTCAAGGTTGACTTTAAATCGACGTTTGGACCATTTAAGAGTGTGAGATACATGATAGGACAATAAAAAGCATGCATCAAAAATTTCAAGAAATTTCGTTCACGGAAATCTGTGCTAGTTTTTTCAACGTTGACCTTAAAATTGAACTTTGGACCATTTTAGAGTGTGATAAACACGATATAACCGTGAAAGGCATGCATCAAAGTTTTCATGAAATTTCGTTCCCAGAAATCCGTACGAGTTTTTTTAATGTAGACCTTAAATCAACATTTGAACCATTTAAGAGTTTGAGAAAAAAGATATGAGCATAAAAAGTATGCGTCAAAGTTTTCAGGAAATTTCGTTCACGGAAATAGATGCTAGTTTTTTCAATGTTGACCTTAAAATCGACCATTGGACTATTTTAGAGTGTGATAAACACGATATGACCATAAAAGGCATGCGTCAAAGTTTTCACGAAATTTCACTCCAGGAAATCGGTGCGAGTTTTTACAATGTTGACTTAAAATCGACCATTGGACCATTTAGAGGGTGATAAACACGGTATGATCATAAAAGACATGCGTCAAAGTTTTCACAAAATTTCATTCCAGAATTTCTGTAAGATTTTTTTCAATGTTGACCTCAAATTCGACATGTGGACCATTTAAGAGTGTGATAAACACGATATAACAATAAAAGGCAAGTGTCACTATTTTCAAATATTTTTTCTTGGAAATCTGTGCGAGTTTTTTCAAGGTTACCTTAAAATCGACCTTTGGACCATTTTAGAGTATGATAAACACAATATGACCATAAAATGCATGCATCAAAGTTTTCACGATATTTTATTTTCGGACATCGTTGCATTTTTTACAGGTTGACCCTAAAATTGACCTTTGCACCTTTTAAGAGTATGGTAAACACGATATGAACATAAAAGGCATGCGTAAAACTTTTCATGAAATTTCGTTCCCGGAAATCGGTGCCAGTTTTTTCAATTTTGACCTTAAAATCGACATTTGGATCGTTTTAGTGTGTGACAAACACGATATAACCATAAAAGGCATGTATCAAAGTTTTCACGAAATTGAATTCCCTGAAATTATTGCTAGTTTTTTTAATGTTGACCTTAAAAGCGACATTTGAACCATTTAAGAGTGTGATAAACATGATATGGCCATAAAAGGCACGCGTCAAAGTTTTCACAAAATTTAGTTCAGGGAAATCGGTACGAGTTTTTTCAAGGTTGACCTTAAAATTGACCTTTAGACATTTTAGAGTGTCATAAACACTATATGACCATAAAAGGCATGAGTCAAAGTTGTCACGAAATTAAGTTCCCAGGAATCGGTGCGAGTCTTTTCAAGGTTGACTTTAAAATCGACCTTTAGACCTTTTAGAGTTTGATAAACATGATATGACCATAAAAGGCATGAGTCAAAGTTTTCACCAAAATTTAATTCCTGGAAATCGGTTCGAGTTTTTTCAAGGTTTACCTTAAAATCGACCTTTGGACCATTTTAGAGCCTGATAAACGTGATATCATAATAAAAGGCATGCGTCAAATTTTTAACGAAATTTTGTTCATGGAAATCTTTGCGAGTTTTTAAACTTTGTGCTTAAAATAGACCTTTGGACAATTTAAGAGTGTGATAAACATGCTATTACCATAAAAGGCATGCGTCAAAGTTGTTACGAAATTTTGTTCCCGGAAATCGATACGAGTTTTTTCAAGGTTGACCTTAAAAGACATGCATCAAAAGACATGCATCAAATTTTTCACGAAATTTCGTTCCTGGAAATCGGTGCCAGTTTATTCGAGGTTGACCTTAAAATTAACCTTTGGACCATTTTAGAGTGTGACAAACAAGATATGACTATAAAAGGCATGCATAAAAGTTTTCATAAAATTTCGTTCCCTTAATTCAGCGCTATTTTTTTCAACTTTGACCTTAAAAGCTACCTTTAAACCATTTAAGAGTGTGATAAACACGATATGATCATAAAAGACATGCGTCAAATTTTGCACAAAATTTTGTTCCTAGAAATCGGTGCGAGTTTTTTTTCAAGGTTTACCTTAAATTCCACATTTGGAGCATTTTATACTTTGACAAACACGATATGACCCTAAAAGGCCTGCTTCAAAGTTTTCACGAAATTTCGTACCCAGAAACTGGTGCGTATTTTTTCAAGGTTTACCTTAAAATAGACTTTTCACCATTTAGAGTGTGATAAACATAATATGATCATAAAAGGCATGTATCAAAGTTTTCACGAAATTTCGTTCCCGAAAATCGGTGTGAGATTTTTCAAGGTTTGCCTTTAATTGACATTTAGACCATTTAAGAGTGTGAGAAACACGATATGACCATAAAAAGCACGGGTCAAAGTTTTCAAGAAATTTTTTTCATGGAAATCGATGCGAGTTTTCTAATTGTTGACCTTAAAGTCGACCTTCTGACCATTTTAGAGTTTTATAAACACGATATGACCATGAAAGGCATGCGTTAAAGTTTTCACGAAATTTTGTTGCTTGAAATTGGTGGGAGTTTTTTCAAGGATTACCTAAAAATCGACCTTTGGACCTTTTAGAGTGAGATAAACAAGATGTGACCATAAAAGGCAAGCATCAAAATTTTCACAAAATATCATTCTTGGAAATCGATGCGAGTTTTTTCAAGGTTGACCTTAAAATCAACCATTGGACCATTTTAAGGTCTAATAAACACAATATGAACTTAAAAGGCGCGCGTCAAAGTTTTTTAGAAATTTCATTCCCGGGAATCGGTGTGTGTTTTTTCATTGTTGACCTTAAAATCGACATTTGAACCATTTTATTATAGTGTGATAAACAAGATATGACCATAAAAAGCATACGTCAAAGTTTTCACAAATTTCATTCCCGAAAATCGATGCTAGTTTTTACAAGGTTGACCTTACAATTGACATTGGGACCATTTTAGAGTGTGATAAACACTATGTGACCACAAAAAGTATGCATGAAAGTATTCATGAAATTTCATTCCCAAAAATCGGTGCGAATTTTTTCAAGGATGACCTAAAAATCGACCTTTGGATCTTTTTAGAGTGTGATAAACATGTTATGACCACAAAAGGCATGCGTTAAAGATGTCACAAAATTTCGTTCACGGAAATCGGTGCTTGTTTTTTCAAGGTTAACCTTAAAATCGATGTTTGGACTAAATTAGAGTGTGATAAACACGATATGACCGTAAAAGACATGCGTCAAAGTTTTTACGAAATTTCATTCTCGGAAATCGGTGCGATTTTTTTTAAATGTTGACCTTAAAATCGACCTTTTAAACATTTTAGAGCCTGATAAACAAGAAATGACCATAAAAGGCATGCGTCAAAATTTTCAAGATATTTTATTCACGGAAATCGATGCGAGTTTTTTAAATCTTGTGCTTAAAATAGTCCATTGGACCATTTTAGACTGTGACAAACACGATATGACCTTAAAAGGCATGTGTCAAAGTTTTCACAAAATTTTTTTCATGGAAATCGGAGCAAGTTTTTTCAAGTTTACCTTAAAATTGACATATGGACAATTTTAGAGTGTGATAAACATGATATGACCATAACAGGCAAGCATCAAATTTTCTTGAAATTTTGTTCCTAGAAATCTATGCAAGTTTTTTCATGGTTGACCTTAAAATCGACATTTTGACCATTTTTAAGTGTGATAAACATGATATGACCATAAAAGGCAAGCATCAAAGTTTTCACGAAATATCGTTCTTTTAAATCAACGAGAGTTTTTTCAATGTTAACATTAAAATCAACTTTTGGACCATTTTCGAGGGTGATAAATATGATATGACCATAAAAGGCACGTGTCAAAATTTTCACAAAATTTCATTTTCTGAAATCGGTGCAAGTTTTTTCAATGTTGACCTTAAAATCTACCTTTGGACCATTTTAGAGCCTTATAAACATGATATGACAATAAAAGGCATGCGTCAAAGTTTTCACGAAATTTTGTTCATGGAAATCCTTGCGAGTTTTTAAACTTTGTGCTTAAAATAGACCTTTGGACAATTTAAGACTGTGAGAAACATGATATTACCATAAAAGGAATGGGTCAAACTTGTTACGAAATTTCGTTCCAGGAAATCGATACAAGATTTTTCAAGGTTGACCTTAAAATCAACCTTTCGACCATTTTGGAGTGTGATAAACACGATATGACCATAAAAGGCATGCGTAAATGTTTTGTAGAAATTTCGTTCTCAGGAATCGGTGCGAGTTTTTTCAAGGTTGACCTTACAATTGACATTTGGACCATTTTAGAGTGTTCTAAACACGATATGACCATAAAAGGCATGCATCAAAGTTGTCACAAAATTATGTTCCCGGAAATCGGTGCGAGTTTATTCAAGGTTGACCTTAAAATTGGCCTTCGGGCCTTTTAGAGTGTGATAAACATGATATGCCCATAAAAGGCATGCGTCAAAGTTTTCACAAAATTTGATTCCAGGAAATTGGTGCGAGTTTTTTCAAGTTTGACCTTAAAATCGAGCTTTAGACCATTTTAGAGTGTGATAAACACGGTATGATCGAAAAAGTCATGCATCAAAGTTTTCATGAAATTTCATTCCTGGAAATCGATGCGAGTTTTTTCAAGGTGGACCTTTAAATCGAACTTTGGATATTTTAGAGTGTGATAAACACGATATGACCATAAAAAGCATGTGACAAAGTTTTCACAAAATTTAATTACCGAAAATCAGTGAGAGTTTTTTAAAAGATGACCTTAAAATCGAGCTTTGGACCATTTTAGAGTGTGATAAACACGATATGATCGAAAAAGCAATGCGTCAAAGTTTTCACAAAATTTTGCTCCCGGAAATTGGTGCGAGTTTTTTCAGGGTTGACCTTAAAATCAAATAAACACGTTATGACAATAAAGGGCTTGCATAGTTTTCACGAAATTTTATTCCCGGAGATCGGTGCTTGTTTTTTCATGGTCAACCTTAAAATCGACATTTGACCTATTTTAGAGTATGATAAACACGATATGACCATAAAAGGCATGCATCAAAGTTTTCACAAAATTTCGTTCCAAGAAATCGGTGATAGTGTTTTCAAGGTTAACCTCAAATTCGATCCATTGGACTATTTTGGAGTGTGATAAACAAGATATGACTGTAAAAGGCATGCGTTAAAGTTTTCACGAAATTTCATTCCCGGAAATCGGTGATAGTTTTTTCAAGGTTGACCTCAAAATCGATATTTAGACTATTTTGGAGTGTGATAAACATGATAAGACCGTAAAAGGCATGCGTCAAAGTTTTTCCTAAATTTCGTTCTCGAAAATCGATGCGTGTTTTTTAAAGGTTTACCTTAAAATTGACATTTGGACCATTTTAGAGCCTAATAAGCACGATATGATCATAAAAGGCATGCGTCAAAGTTTTAAAAAAATTTCAATCCCAGAAATCGGTGTGTGTTTTTTCAAGTTTTTGCTTCAAATTCACATTTGGACCATTTTAGAGTGTTATAAACATGATATGAATGTAAAAGGCATGCGTCAAAGTTTTCAAGAAATTTCGTTCTCGGAAATTAGTGCGAGTTTTTCAAGGTTTACCTTAAAATCGATCTTTGGACCATTTTAGAGTGTGATAAACATGATATAACCATAAAAGGCATTCGTAAAAGTTTTCACGATATTTCATTCTCGGAAATCAGTGCGAGTTTTTTCACTGTTAACCTTAAAATCGACTGTTGTATTATTTTAGAGTGTGATAAACACGTTATGATCATAAAAGGCTTGCGTCAATGTTTTCAAGAAATTTTGTTCATGTAAATCGGTGCGAGTTATTTCATGGTTTACCTTAAAATCGACCTTTAGACCATTTTAGTGTATGACTAACCCGATATGACCATAAAAGGCATGCGTCAAAGTTTTCACGAAATTTCATTCCCGGAAATCAGTGCGAGTTTTTTCAAGGTTGACCTTTAAATCGACCTATGGACCATTTTAGAGTTTGATATAAACGATATGACAGTAAAAGGCATGCGTCAAAATTTTCACGAAATTTTTTTCTCGGAAATCGGTTCTTGTTTTTTCAAGGATGACCTAAAAAATGACCTTTGGACCATTTCAGAGTGTGACGAACATGATATGATCATAAAAGGCATGCATCAAAGTTTTAACGAAATTTTGTTCCCTGAAACCGGTCCGAGTTTTTTCAACGTTGAAGTTTAAAGCGATCTTTGAACCATTTAATAGTGTGATAAACACAATATGTCCATAAAAGGCTTGCGTCAAAGTTTTCACGAAATTTCTTTCCTGGAAATCGGTGTGAGTTTTTTCACGTTTGACCTTAAAATTGACCTTTAGACCATTTTTTAGTGTGACAAACATGTTATGAACATAAAAAGCATGCGTCAAAGTTTTCACAAAATTTCGTTCATTTAAATCGGTGCCAATTATTTCATGGTTTACCTTAAAATCTACCTGTGGACCATTTTAGAGTATGACTAACGTGATATGACCATAAAAAGCATGCGTCAAAGTTTTCACGAAATATCGTTTCCTGAAATCGGTTAGAGATTTTTCAAGGATGACCTTTGGACTATTTTAGAGCTTGATAAACACGATATGACCATAAAAGGCATGCGTAAAAGCTTTCACAAAATTTCTTTCATAGAAATCTATGCAAGTTTTTTCAAGGTTGACCTTAAAATCGACCTTTGGACCATTTTAGAGCCTGATAAACATGATATGACCATAAAAGGCATGCGTCAAAGTTTTCACGAAATTTCATTCTCCGAAATCGGTGAGAGTTTTTTCAAGGTTGACCTTGAAATCGACCTTTGGACCTTTTTAGAGTGTGATATACATGATATGACCATAAAAGGAATGCGTCAAAGTTATCTCTGAATATCGTTCCTGGAAATTGCTGTGAATTTTTTCAAGGTTGACATTAAAATCGACCTTTGGACAATTTTAGAGTGTTATAAACCCGATATGACCAATAAAGGCATGCGTCAAAGTTTTCACTATATTTTTTGGCTGGAAATCGTTGCGAGTTTTTTCAAGTTTGACCTTAAAATCGATCATTGGACCTTTTAGAGTGTGATAAACACTACATGACCATAAAAGGCATGCGTCAAAGTTTACACGAAATTTCATTCCCGGAAATCGGTGAGTGTTTTTTCAAGGTTGATCTGAAAATCGATCTTTGGACTATTATAGAGTGTGATAAACACGATATGACCGTAAAACGCATGCCTCAAAATTTTTACTAAATTTCATGTTTGGAAATCGGTGCGAGTTTTTTCAAGGTTTACCTTAAAATCGACATTTGGACCGTTTTAGGGTCTGATAAACACGATATGACCATAAAAGGCAAGCATCAAAGTTTTAACAAAATTTCTATCCTGAAAATCGGTGTGAGTTTTTTCAAGTTTTTGCTCAAAATAGACCTTTGGACCATTTTAGAGTGTGATAAACATGATATGAACATAAAAGGCATGCGTCAAAGTTTTCAAGAAATTTCGTTCACGAAAATCACTGCGAGTTTTTTCAAGGTTTTCCTTAAAATCGATCTTTCGACCATTTTAGAGTGTGATAAACGCGGTATGACCATCAAAAGCATGCGTAAAAGTTTTCATGATATTTAATTCTTGTAAATCGTTACGAGTTTTTTCACGGACCTTAAAATCGACCGTTGTATTATTTTAGAGTGTGATAAACACCTTATGACCATGAAAGGCTTGCATCAAAGTTTTCATGTAATTTCGTTCACGTAATTCGGTGCGAGTTATTTCGTGGTCTACCTTAAAATCGACCTTTGGACCATTTTAGAGTATGACTAACGCGATATGACAAGAAAAGGCATGCGTCAAAGTTTTCACGAAAGTTCGTTCCCCGAAAATGTCAAGGTTGACCTTTAAATCGACCTATGGACCATTTTAGAGTTTTATATAAATGACATGACCGTAAAAGGCATGTGTCAAAATTTTCATGAAATTTCTTTCCCCGGAAATCGATTCGTGATTTTTCTAGGATGACCTTACAAACGACCTTCGGACCATTTTAGAGTGTGACAATCACGATATGACCATAAAAGACATGCATCAAAATTTTCACGAAATTTCATTCACGTAAATTGGTGCGATTTTTTCACGATTAACCATAAAATCAACCTTTGGACCATTTTTTAGTGTGATAAACACATTATGACCATAAAAGGCATGCGTCAAAGTTTTCACGAAATTTCGTTCACGTAAATCGGTGCGAGTTATTTCATGGTTTACCTTAAATTCGATATGTGGACCATTTTAGAGTATGACTAATGCGATATTACCATAAAATGCATGCGTCAAAGTTTTCACGAAATTTTGCTCCTAGATATCGGTGTGAGTTTTTTAACGGATGACCTTAAAATTGACCTTTGGACCATTTTAGAGCCGGATGAACCCGATATGACCATAAAAGGCATGCGTCAAAGTTTTCATGAAATTTCGTTCACAGAAATCTGAGTAAGTTTTTTCTAGGTTGACCTTAAAATCGACCTTTTGACCATTTTAGAGCCTGATAAACACGATATGACAATAAAAGCCATGAGTCAAAGTTTTCACGAAATTTCTTTCCCGGAAATCAGTGAGAGTTTTTTCAAGGTTGACCTTAAAATCGAACTTTGGACCATTATAGAGTGTGATATATACGATATGACCATAAAAGGCATGCATCAAAGTTTTCACGAAATTTCTTTCCCGGAAATTGGTGCGAGTTTTTTCACGTTTAACCATAAAATTGACCTTTGGACCTTTTTTAGTGTGATAAACACGTTATGACCATAAAAGGCATGCGTCAAAGTTTTCACGGAACTTCGTTCACTTAAATCGGTGCCAGTTATTTCATGGTTTACCTTAAAATCGACCTGTGGACCATTTTAGAGTATGAATAACGTGATATGACCATAAAATGCATGCATCAAAGTTTTCACGAAATATCGTTTCCCGAAATTGGTGAGAGATTTTTCAAGGATGACCTTAAAATTGATATTTGGACCATTTTAGAGCGTGATAAACACGATATGACCATAAAAGGCATGAGTCAAAGCTTTCACGAAATTTCTTTCACAGAAATCTGTGCAAGTTTTTTCAAGGTTGACCTTCAGTTTTACCTTTGGACCATTTTAGAGCCTAATAAACATGATATGACCATAAAAGGCATGCGTCAATGTTTTCACAAAATTTCATTCCCTTAAATCGGTGAGTGTTTTTTCAAGGTTGATCTTGAAATCGATCTTTTGACCTTTTTAGAGTGTGATATACATGATATGACCATAAAAGGAATGCGTCAAAGTTTTCTCTGAATTTCATTCCCGGAAATCGCTGCGAAGTTTTTCAAGGTTGACATTAAAATCGACCTTTGGACCATTTTAGAGTGTTATAAACCTGATATGGCCAATAAAGGCATGCGTCAAAGTTTTCACTAAATTTATTGGCTTGAAATCGTTGCGAGTTTCTTCAAAGTTGACCTTAAAATCGATTATTGGACCTTTTAGAGTGTGATAAAAACTATATGACCATAAAAGGCATGCGTCAAAGTTTTCACGAAATTTCATTCCTAGAAATTGGTGAGTGTTTTTTCAAGGTTGATCTCAAAATCGATCTTTGGACTATTATAGAGTGTGATAAAAACGATATGACCGTAAAAGGCATGCCTCAAAATTTACTAAATTTCATTCTTGGAAATCGATGCTAGTTTTTCAAGGTTTACCTTAAAATCGACATTTGGACCATTTTGGGGTCTGATAAACATGATATGACCATAAAAGGCAAGCATCAATGTTTTAACGAAATTTCTATCCCGCAAATTGATGCGAGTTTTTTCAAGTTTTTGCTCAAAATCGACCTTTGGACCATTTTAGAGTGTGATAAACATGAAATGAACATAAAAGGTATGCGTCAAAGTTTTCAAGAAATTTCGTTCACGGAAATCAGTGCGAGATTTTTCAAGGTTTTCCTTAAAATCGATCTTTCGACCATTTTAGAGTGTGATAAGCGCGGTATGACCATAAAAAGCATGCGTAAAAGTTTTCACGATATTTAATTCTTGGAAACCATTACAAGTTTTTTCACGGTTAACCATAAAATCGACCGTTGTATTATTTTAGAGTGTGATAAACACGTTATGACCATGAAAGGCTTGCATCAAAGTTTTCATGTAATTTCGTTCACGTAAATCGGTGTGAGTTGTTTCATGGTCTACCTTAAAATCGACCTTTGGACCATTTTAGAGTATGACTAACGCGATATGACAAGAAAAGGCATGCGTCAAATTTTTCATTAAATTTCGTTCCCAAAAATAAGTGCGAGTTTTGTCAAGGTTAACCTTTAAATCGACCTATGGACCATTTTAGAGTTTTATATAAACGACATGACCGTAAAAGGCATGTGTCAAAATTTTCAAGAAATTTCTTTCCTGGAAATCGATTCATGTTTTTTCAAGGATGACCTTACAAACGACCTTTGGACCATTTTAGAGTGTGACAATCACGATATGACCATAAAAGACATGCATCAAAGTTTTCACGAAATTTCATTCACGTAAATCGGTACGAGTTTTTTCACTATTAACCATAAAATCGACCTTTGGACCATTTTTTAGTGTGATAAACACGTTATAACCATAAAAGGCATGCGTTAAAGTTTTCACGAAATTTCGTTCACGTAAATCGGAGCAAGTTATTTCATGGTTTACCTTAAAATCGACCTATGGACCATTTTAGAGTATGACTAACGCGATATTACCATAAAATGTATGCGACAAAGTTTTCACGAAATTTCGTTCCCGGAAATCGATGCGATTTTTTTAACGGATGACCTTAAAATTGACCTTTGGACCATTTTAGAGAGTGATGAACACGATATGACCATAAAAGGCATGCGTCAAAGTTTTCATGAAATTTCGTTCACGGAAATCTGTGCAAGTTTTTTCTAGGTTGACCTTAAAATCGACCTTTGGACCATTTTAGAGCCTGAACAACATGATATGACCATAAAAGGCATGCGTCAAAGTTTTCACGAAATTTCTTTCCTGGAAATCAGTGAGAGTTTTTTCAAGGTTGACCTTAAAATCGACCTTTGGACCATTATAGAGTGTGATATACACGATATAACCATAAAAGGCATGCGTCAAAGTTTTCACTAAATTTCATTCCCGGAAATCGCTACCAATTTTTTAAAGGTTGACTTTGAAATCGACCATCAGACCATTTTAGAGTGGTATAAACCCGATATGTCTATAAAGGGCATGCTTCAAAGTTTTCACGATATTTTGTTCCCGGAAATCGGTGAGTGTTTCTTCATGGTTGACCTCAAAATCGATCTTTGGACTATTTTAGAGTGTGATAAACACGATATGACCGTAAAAGGCATGCTTTAAAGTTTTTAATAAAATTTCGTTATCGGAAATCGGTGTGAAATTTTTCAAGGTTTAACTTAAAATTGTCATTTTGACCATTTAAGGGCCTGATAAACACGATATGACCATAAAAGGTATGCGTCAAAGTTTTAATGAAATTTCTATCCCTGAAATCATTGTGAGTTTTTTCAAGTTTTTGGCCAAAATCGACCTTTGGACCATTTTAGAGTGTGATAAACATGATATGAATATAAAAGGAATGCGTCAAAGTTTTCATGAAATTTCATTCCCGGAAATCAGTGCGAGTTTTTTCAAGGTTTATCTTAAAATCGATCTTTTGACCATTTTAGAGTGTGATAAGCACATATGACTATAAAAGGCATACGTAAAAGTTTTCACTATATTTCATTCCTGGAAATTGTTGTGAGTTTTTTCACGATTAACCTTAAAATCGACCGTTGTATTATTTTAGCATGTGATAAACACGTTATGGCCATAAAAGGCTTGCGTCAAAGTTTTCACGAAATTTTTTTCATGTAAATCAGTGCGAGTTATTTCATTGTTTACCTTAAAATCGACATTTGGACCATTTTAGAGTATGACTAAGGCGATATGAACATAAAAGGCATGCGTCAAAGTTTTCACGAAATTTCGTTCCCGGAAATCAGTGCGAGTTTATTCAAGGTTGACCTGTAAATCGACCTTTTGACCATTTTAGAGTTTAATATAAACGATATGACCGTAAAATGCATGTGTCAAAATTTTCACGAAATTTCTTTCCCGGAAATCGGTTCGTGTTTTTTCAAGGATGACGTTAAAAATGACCTTTGGACCATTTTAGAGTGTGACAATCACGATAGGACCATAAAAGGCATGCATCAAAGTTTTCACGAAATTTCGTTCCCTGTAATCGGTGCGAGTTTTTTCAATGTTGACGTTAAAAGCGACCTTTGAGCAATTTAACAGTGTGATAAACACGATATGTCCATAAAAGGCTTACGTCAAAGTTTTCACTAAATTTCATTCGTTGAAATCGGTGCGATTTTTGTCACGATTTACCTTAAAATCGACCTTTGGACCATTTTTTAGTGTGAAAAACATGGTATTACCATAAAAGGCATGCGTCAAAGTTTTCACGAAATAAGTTCATGTAAATCGTTGCAAGTTATTTCATGGTTTACCTTAAAATCGACTTGCGGACCATTTTAGAGTATGACTAACGCGATATGACCATAAAATGCATGCGTCAAAGTTTTCACGAAATTTCATTCCCGGAAATTGGTGTGAGTTTTTTTAAGGATGACCTTAAAATTGACCTTTCGACCATTTTAGAGTATAATGAACATGATATGACCATAAAAGGCATGCGTCAAAATTTTCACGAAATTTCGTTCCCGAAATCGATGCCATTTATTTCAAAGTCTACCTTAAAATCGACATTTGGACCATTTTAGAGTGTGATAAACATGATATGACCATAAAATGCATGCGTCAAAGTTTTCACGAAATTTCTTTCACGGAAATCTGTGCATGTTTTTTCAAGGTTGACCTTAAAATCGACCTTTTGACCATTTTAGAGCCTGATAAACACGATATGACTATAAAAGGCATGCGTCAAAGTTTTCACGAAATTTCTTTCACGAAAATCAGTGAGTGTTTTTTCAAGGTTGACCTTAAAATTGACCTTTGGACCATTTTAGAGTGTGATATACACGATATGACCATAAAAGGCATGCGTCAAAGTTTTCACTAAATTTCGTTCCTGGAAATTGCTACGAATTTTTTCAAGGTTGACATTAAAATCGACCTTTGGACCATATTAAAGTGTTATAAACCCGATATAACTATAAAGGGCATGCGTTAAAGTTTTCACTAAATTTTGTTGCTGGAAATCATTGCGAGTTTTTTCAAGGTTGACTTTAAAATCGATCTTTGGACCTTTTAGAGTGTGATAAACACTATATGACCATAAAAGGCATGCGTCAAATATTTCACGAAATTTCGTTCCTGAAATCGGTGAGTGTTTTTTCATGGTTGACCTCAAAATCGATCTTTAGACTATTTTAGAGTGTGATAAACTCGATATGACCATAAAAGGCATGCGTCAAAGTTTTTACTAAATTTCGTTCTCGGAAATCGGTACGAGTTTTTTCAAGGTTTAACTTAAAATCGACATTTGGACCATTTAAGGGCCTGATAAACACGATATGACCATAAAAGGTATGTGTCAAAGTTTTAATGAAATTTCTATCCCTGAAATCGGTGTGAGTTTTTTCAAGTTTTTGGCTAAAATCGACCTTTGGACCATTCTAGAGTGTTATAAACATGATATGAACATAAAAGGCATGTGTCAAAGTTTTCAAGAAATTTCATTCACGGAAATTAGTGTGAGTTTTTTCCAAGTTTTACCTTAAAATTGATCTTTGGACCATTTTAGAGTGTGATAAGCACGATATGACCATAAAAGGCATGCGTAAAAGTTTTCACGATATTTCATTCCTGGAAATCGTTGCGAGTTTTTTCATGGTTAACCTTAAAATCGACCGTTGTATTATTTTAGAGTGTGATAAACACGTTATGACCATAAAAGACTTGCGTTAAAGTTTTCATGAAATTTTGTTCACGTAAATCGATGCGAGTTATTTCATTGTTTGCCTTAAAATCGACCTTTGAACTATTTTAGAGTATAACTAACGCTATATGACCATAAAAGGCATGCGTCAAAGATTTCATGAAATTTCGTTCGTGGAAATCAGTGCAAGTTTATTCAAGGTTGACCTTTAAATCGACCTTTGACCATTTTAGAGCTTAATGGTCGGTATGACCGGTAAAGGCATGTGTCAAACTTTTCACAAAATTTCTTTCCCGGAAATTGGTTCTTGTTTTTTCAAGGATGACCTTAAAAATGACCTTTGGACCATTTTAGAGTGTGACAATCACGATATAACCATAAAAGGCATGCATCAAAGTTTTCACGAAATTTTGTTCCCTGAAATCGGTGTGAGTTTTTTCAACGTTGACATTAAAAGCGACCTTTGGACCATTTTAGAACCTAATAAACACGACATGACCATAAAAGGAATGCGTCAAAGTTTTCACGAAATTTTGTTCACGGAAATTTGTGCGAGTTTTTAAAATTTGTGCTTAAAATAGACCTTTGGACCATTTAAGAGTGTGATAAACACGATATGACCATAAAAGGCATGCATCAAAAGATTTTAAAAAATTTCGTTCCCGGAAATCGGTATGAGTTTTTCAAGGTTGGACCATTTAAGAGTGTGATAAACACGATATGACCATAAAATGCAGCGTAAAAGTTTTGTAGAAATTTCATTCCCGGGAATCGGTGCGAGTTTTTTCAATGTTGACCTTACAATCGACATTTGGACCATTTTGGAGTGTGATGAACAAGATATGATTATAAAAGGTATTCGTCAAAGTTTTCACCAAATTTCGTTCCTGGAAATCGGTGCAAGTTTTTTCAATGTTGATCTTAAAATCGACATTTGGACCATTTTAGAGTAGTGTTTTAAAAATCGCTAAGCGCTAGTCGAGCGGTCGAAGGTGAATGGAAGCCTAGGCGGGGATTAATTGGGGCCTAGGCAGACTTAGGCGCTAGTCAGTAGGGTTTAGGCGCTAGGCGTAGCCAGGTGGCGACACTCAAAATAGCGCCTAGGCGGGGCCTAGGAGGGGATTTTTAAAACAGTGTTTTAGAGTGAAATAAACATGGCATGACCATAAAAGGCATGCATTAAATTTTTCACGAAATTTTGTTCACGGAAATCTTTCCGAGTTTTTAAAATATGTCCTTAAAATAAACCATTGGACCATTTAAGAGTGTGATAAACATGATATGACAATAAAAGGAATGCGTCAAAGTTTTTTCAAGGTTGACATTAAAATTAACCATTGGACCATTTTGGAGTGTGATAAACACGATATGACCATAAAAGGCATGCGTAAAAGTTTTGTAGAAATTTCGTTCCCAAGAATCGGTGCGAGTTTTTTCAAGGTTGACCTTATAATCGACATTTGGACCATTTTAGAGTGTGACAAACAAGATATGACCTTAAAAGGCATGCATCAAATTTTGACAAAATTTCATTCCCTGAATTCGATGCTAGTTTTTTCAAGGTTGTCCTTAAAATCTACCTTTGGACCACTTTAGAGCTTGATAAACACGATATGACCATAAAAGGCATGCATCAAAGTATTCATGAAATTTGTTCATAGAAATCTGTGTGAGTTTTTAAAATTTGTTCTTAAAATAGACCTTTGGACCATTTAAGAGTGTGATAAACACGATATGACCATAAAAGGCATGCGTCAAAAAGATTTTACGAAATTTCGTTCTTGGAAATCGGTATGAGTTTTTCAAGGTTGACCTTAAAATCTACCATTAGACCATTTTGGAGTTTGATAAACACGAAATTACCATAAAAGGCATGCGTAAAAGTATTATAGAAATTTCATTCCCGGGAATCGGTGCGAGTTTTTTCAAGGTTGTCCTTACAATCGACATTTAGACTATTTTAAAGTGTGATAAACACGTTATGACCATAAGAGACATGCGTCAAAGTTTTCATGGAATTTCATTCCTGGAAATCAGTGCTAGTTTTTTCAATGTTGATCTTAAAATCGACATTTGGTTCATTTTAGAGTGAACAAACATGATATGACCATAAAAGGCATGCGTCAAAGTTTTCACGAAATTTCGTTCACGGAAATCAGTGAGTGTTTTTTTAAGGATGACCTTAAAATCGACATTTGGACCATTTTAGAGCCTGATAAACACGATATGACCATTAAAGGCATGCATCAAAGTTTTCAAGAAATATTTTTCATGGAAATCTATGCGAATTTTAAAAATTTGCTCTTAAAATTGACCTTTGGACCATTTTAAAGTGTGTTAAACAAGATATGACCATAAAAGGCATGCGTCAAAGTTTTTATGAAATTTCATTCCCGGAAATCGGTAAGTGTTTTTTAATGGTTGACCTTAAAATTAACCTTTAGACCATTTTGGAGTGTGATAGACACGATATGACCATAAAAGACATGCATCAAAGTTTTCACGAAATTTCATTCCCGGAAATCGGTGAGAGTTTTTTCAAGGTTGACCTTAAAATCAACCTTTTGCCCATTTTAGAGTGTGATATACACGATATGACCATAAAAGGCATGCGTCAAAGATTTCTCAAAATTTTATCCACGGATTTCGCTGCGAGTTTTCTCAAGGTTGACATTAAAATTGACCTTTGGACCATTTTAGAGTGTTATAATCTCGATATGACCATAAAAGGTATGCGTTAAAGTGTTTCACTAAATTTTGTTGCTGGAAATCGTTGCGAGTTTTTTCAAGGTTGACCTTAAAATCGATCTTTAGACCTTTTAGAGTGTGATAAACACTATATGACCATAAAAGGCATGCGTCAAAGTTTTCACGAAATTTCATTCCTGGAAATTGGTGATACTTTTTTCAGGGTTGACCTCAAAATCGATCTTTGGACTATTTTAGAGTGTGATAAACACAATATGACTGCAAAAGGAATGCATCAAAGTTTTTACTAAATGTCATTCTCGGAAATTGGTACGAGTTTTTTCATGGTTTACCTTAAAATCGACATTTGGACCATTTTAGAGCCAGATGATATGACCATAAAAGTCATGCGTCAAAGTTTTAACGAAATTTCAATCCCAGATATCGGTGTGAGTTTTTTCAAGTTTTTGCTCAAAATCGACCTTTGGACCATTTTAGAGTGTGATAAACATGATATGAACATAAAAAACATGCGTCAAAGTTTTCAAGAAATTTCGTTCCTGGAAATCAGTGTGAGTTATTTGTTGCGAGTTTTTTCACTGTTAACGTTAAAATTGATCGTTGTATTATTTTAGAGTGTGATCAACACGTTATGTCCATAAAAGGCTTGCGTCAAAGTTTTCATGAAATTTCGTTCACGTAAATCGGTGTGAGTTATTTCATGGTTTACCTTAAAATCGACCTTTGGACCATTTTAGAGTATGACTAACGCGATATGACCATAAAAGACAGGCATCAAAGTTTTTAGGAAATTTCGTTCCCCGGAAATTAATTCGTGTTTTTTCAAGGTTGACCTTTAAATCGACCTATGGACCGTTTTAGAATTTGATATAAATGATATGACCATAAAAGGCATGCATCAAAATTTTCACGAAATTTCTTTCCCGGAAATCGGTTCGTGTTTTTTCAAGGATGACCTTAAAAACGACCTTTGGAATATTTTAGAGTGTAACAAACACTCTATGACCATAAAAGGCATGCATCACAGTTTTCACGAAATTTCGTTCCCTAAAATCGGTGATAGTTTTTTTAATGTTGACCTTAAAAGCGACCTTTGAACCATTTAACAGTGTCATAAACACGACATGCCTATAAAAGGCTTGCGTCAAAGTTTTCACGAAATATCATTCCTGGAAATCGATGCGTGTTTTTTCACGATTAACCTTAAAATTGACATTTGTACCATTTTTTAGTGTGATAAACATGTTATGACAATAAAAGGCATGCGTCAAAGTTTTCATGAAATTTCGTTCATGTAAATCGGTGCGAGTTATTTCATGGTTTACCTTAAAATCGACCTGTGGACCATTTTAGAGTATGACTAACGCGATATGACCGTAAAAAGCATGCATCAAAGCTTTCACGGAATTTCGTTCCTTGAAATCGGTCCGAGTTTTTTCAAGGATGACCTTAAAATTGACCTTTGGACCATTTTAGAGCGTGATAAACATGATATGCCCATAAAAGGCATGCGTCAAAGTTTTCACCAAATTTTGTTCACGGAAATCGGTGAGAGTTTTTTCATGGTTGACCTTAAAATCAATCTTTAGACCATTTTAGAGTGTGATATACACGATATGACCATAAAAGGCATGCGTCAAAGTTTTCACTAAATTTCGTTCCCGGAAATCGGTGCGAACTTTTTCATGGTTGACATTAAAATCGACCTTTGGGCCATTTTAGAGTGTTATAAACCCGATATGATGATAAAAGGCATGCGCCAAAGTTTTCACTAAATTTTATTATTGGAAATCATTGCAAGCTTTTTCAAGCTTGACCTTAAAATCGATCTTTGGACCTTTCAGAGTGTGATAAACACTATATGAACATAAAAGGCATGCGTCAAAGTTTTTACTAAATTTCATTCTCGGAAATCGATGCGAGTTTTTCCAAGGTTTACCTTAAAATCGACATTTAGACTTTTTTAGATCATGATATGACAATAAAAGGTATGCGTCAAAGTTTTAATGAAATTTCTATCCCGTAAACCGATGTGAGTTTCTTTAAGTTTTTACTCAAAATCGACCTTTAGACCATTTTAGAGTGTGATAAACATGATATAAACATAAAAGGCATGCGTCAAAGTTTTCAAGAAATTTCGTTCCTGGAAATCAGTGCTAGTTTTTTCAAGGTTTACCTTAAAATCGATCTTTGGACCATTTTAGATTGTGTTAAACACAATATGACAATGAAAGGCATGCGTAAAAGTTTTCACGATATTTCATTCCTGGAAATCGTTGCGAGTTTTTTCATGGTTAACCTTAAAATCTACCATTGTATTATTTTAGAGTGTGATAAACATGTTATGACCATAAAAGGCTTGCGTCAAAGTTTTCATGAAATTTCGTTCACGTAAATAAGTGCGAGTTATTTCATGGTTTACCTTAAAATCGACCTTGGACCATTTTAGAGTATGACTAATGCGATATGACCATAAAAGGCTTGCGTCAAAGTTTTCACGAAATTTCGTTCCCGGAAATCAGTGCGAGTTTTTTCAAGGTGACCTTTAAATCAACCTATTGAACATTTTAGAGTTTGATATAAACAATATGACCAAAAAAGGCATGCTTCAAAATATTCACGTAATTTCTTTCCTTGAAATCGGTTCATGTTTTTTCAAGGATGACCTTAAAAATACCCTTTAGACCATTTTGGAGTGTCACAAACAAGATATGACCATAAAAGGCTTGCGTCAAAGTTTTCACAAAATTTAATTCCCGGAAATCGGTGCGAGTTTTTTCATGGTTAACCTTAAAATCTATCTTTGGACCATTTTTGAGTGTGAAAAACACGTTATGACCATAAAAGGCATGCGTCAAAGTTTTCAAGAAATTTCATTCACGTAAATTGGTTCTAGTTATTTCATGGTTGCCCTCAAAATCGACCTGTGGACTATTTTAAAGTATGACTAACGTGATATGACCATAAACTGCATGCGTCAAAGTTTTAATGAAATTTCGTTCCCTGAAATCGGTGGGAGTTTTTTCAAAGATGACCTTAAAATTGAACTTTGGAAAACGGTGCGAGTTTTTTCAAGGTTGAACTTAAAATCGACCATCCGACCATTTTAGAGTGTGGTAAACACGATATGACCATAAACGGCATGCTTCAAAGTTTTCATGAAATTTTATTCCCAGAAATTGGGGCGAGTTTTTCAAGTTTGACCTTTAAATCGACCTTTAAACTATTTTAGAGTGTGATAAACACGATATGACCATAAAAGGTATCCGTCAAAGTTTTCATGAAATTTCGTTCCTGGAAATCAGTGCGAGTTTTTTCAAGTTTTGCCTTAAAATCAACCTTCGGACCATTTTAAGAGTGTGATAAACACGATATGACTGTAAAAGGCATGTGTAAAAGTTTTCACGAAATTTTGTTTCTGGAAATCGGTGCGAGTCTTTTAAAGTTTAACCTTAAAATCGACATTTGGACCATTTTAGAGTGTCATAAATACGATCTGACCCTAAAAGGCAAGCATCAAAGGTTTCACAAAATTTCTTTCACGGAAATCTGTGCAAGTTTTTTCTAGGTTGACCTTAAAATCGACCTTTTAACCATTTTAGAGTGTTATAAACAAGATATGACCATAAAAGGCTTGAGTCAAAATTTTCACGAAAATCCGTTCACTGAAATCGATGTAAGTTTTTTTAATGTTAACCTTAAAATCGACCTTTAGACCATTTTAGAGAGTTGAAAACATGATATGACCATAAAAGGCATACGTCAAAGTTTTCACGAAATTTCATTCTCGCAAATCTGTGTGAGTTTTTTCAATGTTGACCTTAAATTCGACCTTTGGATCATTTAAGAATGTGATAATCACGATATGACCAAAAAAGGCATACGTCAAAGTGTTCACGAAATTTCGTTCCATGATATCAGTGCAAGTCTTTTCAAGGTTGACCTTAAAATTAACCTTTGGACCATTTTAGAGTGTCCTCAACATGATATGACCCTAAAAGGCATACACCAATGTTTTCACGAAATTTCATTCCAGGAAATCAGTGCGAGGTTTTCCAAGGATGACCTTAAAATCGACCTTTGGACCATTTTAGAGTGCTAAAACACAATATGACCATAAAAGGCATGCGTCAAAGTTTTCATGAAATTTCGTTCTTGCAAATCGGAGTGAGTTTTTTCATGGTTCACCTTAGAATAGATCATTGGACCGTTTAGGAGTGTGATAAACACGGTGTGACTATAAAAAGCATGCGTCAAAGTTTTTATGAAATTTTGTTCCTAGAAATTGGTGCAAGTTTTTTCAAGGATGACCTTAAAATCGATCTTTGGACTAGTTTAGAGTGTCATAAACACGATATGACTATAAAAGGCAGGTGTCAAAGTTTTCACGAAATTTTATTCTTGAAAATTGGTACGTGTTTTTTAAAGGATGACCTTAAAATTGACCTTTGGACCATTTAAGAGTGAGATAAACACGAAATGACCGTAAAAGGCATGCGTCAAAGTTATCACAAAATTTTGTTCCTGGAAATCGGTGCGAGTCTTTTCAAGGGTAACCTTAAAATCGACCTTTGGACCATTTTAGAGTGTGGTATACAAGATATGACCCTAAAAGGCGTGCGTCAAAGTTTTCACGAAATTTCATTCCCGTAAAATTGTTGCGAGTGTTTTAAAGGTTGACATTAAATCAACATTTGAACGTTTAAGAGATTGAGAAACATGATATGACCATAATAAGAATGCATCAAAGATTTCACGAAATTTCATTAAAGGAAATCAATGCGAGTTTTTTAAATTTTGACCTTTAATTCCACCTTTGGACCATTTAAGAGTCATAAACACGATACGATCACAAAAGGCATGCGCCAATGTTTTCACGAAATTTCATTCCCGGAAATCGGTGCGAGTTTTTTCAAAGATGACCTTAAAATCGACCTTTAAACCATTTAAGAGTGTGATAAACACAATATGACCGTAAAACGCACGCGTCAAAGTTATCATGAAATTTCGTTCCTGGAAATCGGTGCGAGTCCTTTCAAGGTTGACCTTAAAATCGACCTTTAGACCATTTTAGAGTTTGGTAAACACTATATGACCATAAATGGCACGCGTCATAGTTTTCGTGAAATTTCACTCCCGGAAATTGGGTTGAGTTTTTCAAGGTTGACCTTCAAATCGACCTTTAATCCATTTTAGAGTGTGATAAACACGATATGACCATAAAAGGCATGTGTCAAAGTATTCACGAAAATTTGTTCCCAGAAATCAGTGCGAGTTTTTTCAAGTTTTGCCTTAAAATCGACCTTCGGACCATTTTAAGAGTGTGATAAACTCGATATGACTGTAAAAGGCATGCGTCAAAGTTTTCACGAAATTTCATTTCTGGAAATCGGTGCGAGTCTTTTAAAGGTTGACCTTAAAATCGAAATTTGGACCATTTTAGAGTGTCATAGACACGATATGACCCTGAAAGGCATGCATCAAAGTTTTCGCAAAATTTCATTCATGGAAATCTGTGCAAGATTTTTCTAGGTTGACCTTAAAATCGACCTTTTGACCATTTTATAGTGTTATGAACAAGATATGACCATAAAAGTTTTGCGTCAAAATTTTCATGAAAATTCGTTCATGGAATTTGATGTGAGTTTTTTTCAATGTTAGCCGTAAAATCGACCCTTAGACCATTTTAGAGTGTTAAAAACATGATATGACCATAAAAGGTAGACATAAAAGTTTTCACGAAATTTCATTCTCGCAAATCGAAGCGAATTTTCAACGTTGACCTTAAAATCAACCTTTGGACCATTTAAGAATGTGATAATCACAATATGACCATAAAAGGCATGCCTCAAAGTTTTCACGAAATTTTGTTCCAAGAAATCGTTGTGAGTCTTTTCGAGGTTGACTTTAAAATCGACCTTTTGACCATTTAAGAGTGTCCTAAACACGATACGACCCTGAAAGGCATGCGCCAATGTTTTCATGAAATTTCATTTCCGGAAATCGGTGCGAGCTTTTACAAGGATGACCTTAAAATCGACCTTTGGACCATTTTAGAGTGTTAAAAACACAATATGACCATAAAAGGCATGCGTCAAAGTTTTAACGAAATTTCATTCTCGCAAATCGGAGTGATATTTTTCAACGTTTTACCTTAAAATCAACCTTTAGACCATTGTAAGAGTGTGATAAACACGATATGACCGTAAAAGGTATGCGTTAAAGTTTTCACGAAATTACGTTCCTTGAAATCGGTGTGAGTGTTTTTAAGTTTGACCTTAAAACTGACCTTTAAACCATTTTAGAGTGTGGTAAACACGATATGACCATGAACGGCATGCGTTAAAGTTTTCATGAAATTTCATTCCCGGAAATTGGGGCTAGTTTTTCAAGGTTGACCTTTAAATTGACCTTTAAACCATTTTAGAGTGTGATAAACACGATATGACCATAAAAGGCATGCGTCAATGTTTTTATGAAAATTCGTTCACAAAAATAGGTGCGTGTTTTTTCAAGTTTTGCCTTAAAATCGAACTTCGGACCATTTTAAGAGTGTGACAAACACGACATGACCGTAAAAGGCATGCATCAAAGTTTTCACGAAATTTCGTTTTTAGAAATTGGTGTGAGTCTTTTTAATGTTGACCTAAAAATGAACCTTTGGACCATTTTAGAGTGTCATAAACACGATATGACCCTAAAATGCATGCATCAAAGTTTTCACGAAATTTCTTTCCCGGAAAATCTGTGCAAGTTTTTTCTAGGTTGACCTTAAAATCGATATTTTGACCATTTTAGAGTGTTATAAAAAAGATATGACCATAAAAGGCTTGCATCAAAATTTTCATGAAAATTCATTCACGGAAATCGATGTGAGTTTTTTCAATGTTAACCTTAAAATTGACCTTTAGACCATTTTAGAGTGTTAAAAACATGATATGACCATAAAAGGCATACGTCAAAGTTTTCACGAAATTTTGTTCTTACAAATCAGAGCGAGTTTTTTCAACGTTGACCTTAAAATCGACCTTTGGACAATTTAAGAATGTGATAATCACGATATGACCATAAAAGGTAAGCATCAATGTTTTCATGAAATTTCGTTCATGGAAATCGGTGTGTCTTTTCAAGGTTGACCTTAAAATGTATTGACCATTTAAGAGTGTCCTAAACACGATATGACCCTAAATGGCATGCGCCAATGTTTTCATGAAATTTCATTCCCGGAAATCGGTGCGAGCTTTTTCAAGGATGACCTTAAAATCGACCTTTGGACCATTTTAGAGTGTTAAAAACACGTTGATATGACCATAAAAGGCATGCGTCAAAGTTTTCACGAAATTTCATTCTCGCAAATCGGAATGAGTTTTTTCAACGTTTTACCTTAAAATCGATCTTTAGACCATTTTAAGAGTATGACAAACATGATATGACCTAAAAGGCATGTGTGAAAGTTTTCACGAAATTATGTTCATGGAAATCGGTGGGAGTCTTTTCAGGGTTGACCTTAAAACCAGCCTTTAGACCATTTTAGAGAGTGGTAAACACGATATGACCATAAACGACATGCGTCAAAGTTTTCATGTAATTTCATTCCCAGAAATTGGGGCGAGTTTTTTCAAGGTTGACATTTAAATCAAACTTTAAACCATTTTAGAGTGTGATAAACACGATATTACCATAAAAGGCATGCGTCAAAATTTTCACGAAATTTCGTTCTCGGAAATCAATACGAGTTTTTTCAAGGTTTACCTTAAAATTAACCTGTGGACCATTTTAGAGTGTGACAAACACAATATGACCATAAAAGTCATACATTAAAGTTTTCACGAAATTTCATTCCCGGAAATCGGTGCGAGTTTTTTCAATGTTTACCTTAAAATCGACTTTTGAACCATTTTAGAGTGTAATAAACACGATATCACCATAAATTGTATAAGTCAAACTTTTCATGAAATTTCGTTTTCCAAAAATAGGTGCGAGTTTTTTAAAGTTTGACCTTAAAATCGACCATTGAACCATTTTAGAGTGTGATAAACATGATTTGACCATGAAAGGCATGCATCAAAGTTTTCCCGAAATTTCATTCCCGGAAATCGATGGGAGTTATTTAGAGGCTGACCTTAAAATCGACCTTTGGACCATTTAGAGTGTGAGAAACACGATATCACCCTAAAAGGTATAAGTAAAACTTTTCACCAAATTTTGTTTTCAGGAAATCGATGCGAATTTTTTCAAGATTGACCTTAAAATCGACCTTTTAATCATTTTAGAGTGTGATATACTCGATATGACCATAAAAGGCATGCGTCAAAGTTTTCACGAAATTTCATTCCTTTAAATCGGAGCGAGTTTTTTCAACATTGACCTTAAAATTGACATTTGGACCTTTTTACAGTGTGATAAACACAATATGATCACAAAAGGCATGCTTCAAAGTTTTCACGTAATTTCATTCCCGGAAATCGGTGCGAGTTTTTCAAGTTTGTCCTTAAAATCAACCTTTGGTCCTTTTTAGAGTGTGATAAACATGATATGACCAAAAAAGGCATGCGTCAAAGTTTTCATGAAATTTTGTTCCCGGAAATCATTGCGTGTTTTAATGTTTACCTTAAAATCGACATTCGGACCATTTAAGAGTGTGATAAACATGATATGACCATAAAAGGAATGCGTCAAAGTTTTTACGAAATTTCATTCCTTGAAATAGGAGCGAGTTTTTTCAACGTAGACCATAAAAATGACATTTGGACCTTTTTACAGGGTGATAAACACGAAATGACCATAAATGCATGCTTCAAAGTTTTCACGAAATTTAGTTCCCGGAAATCGTTGTGAGTTTTTTCAAAGTTTTACCTTAAAATCGACCTTTGGACTAATTTAAAAGTGTGATAAACACAATATGACCGTAAAAGGCGAGCGTTAAAGGTTTCACGAAATTTTGTTCCTTGAAATCGGTGCGAGACTTTTCAAGTTTGACCTTAAAGTCGGCCTTTAGACCGTTTTAGAGTCTCATAAAAACGATATGACCATAAAAGAAAGGCATACATCAAAATTTTCATGAAAATTCATTCACGGAAATCGGTGCGAGTTTTTTCAAGGTTTACCTTCAAATCAACCTTTGGACCATTTTAGAGTGTTACAAACATGATATGACCTTAAAAGGCATGCGTCAATGTTTTCACAAAATTTTGTTCCTCGAAATCTATGCGAGTCTTTTCAAGGTTGACCTTAAAATCGACCTTTGGATCATTTTAGAGTGTGGAAAACACGATTTGACCATAAACGGCATGCGTCAAAGTTTTCATGAAATTTCGTTCCTTCACATTATGGCTGGTTTTTTCAAGGTTGACCTTTACATCGACCTTTAAACCATTTTAGAGTGTGATAAACACGATAAGACAATAAAAGGCATGCGTCAAAGTTTTCACGAAATTTCGTTCCCCGAAAATCAATAATAGTTTTTTCAAGTTTTACCTTAAAATCAACCTTTGGTCCATTTTAGAGTGTGACAAACACTATGTGACCATAAAAGTCATGCGTCAAAGTTTTCACGAAATTTCTTTCCTAAAAATCAATGCGAGTCTTTTCTTGGTTGACCTCAAAATCGACCTTTGAACCATTTTAGATTGTCATAAACACGATATGACCCTAGAAGGCATGCATCAAAATTTTTCACGAAATTTTGTTTTGGGATATCGGTGTGAGTTTTTTCAAGGATGACCATAAAATTGACCTTTGGATCATTTTTAAGGGTGTGATAAACACGACATGATGGTAAAAGGCATGCGTCAAAGTTATCACCAAATTTCATTCCTGGAAATAGGTGTGAGTCTTTTCAAAATTGACCTTACAATCGACCTTTGGATAGTTTTAGCGTGTGGTAAACACAATATGACCATAAACGGCATGCGTCAAAGTTTTCATGAAATTTCGTTCCCAGAAATGGGGCTAGTTTTTTCAAGGTTGAGCTTTAAATCGACCTTTAAACCATTTTAGTGTGTGATAAACATAATATGACCATAAAAGGCATGCGTCAAAGTTTTCACGAAATTTCATTCCTAGAAATCGGTAATAGTTTTTTCAAGGTTTACCTAAAAATACACATTAGGACCATTTTAGAGTGTGACAAACATGATGTGACCATAAAAGTCATGCGTCAAAGTTTTCACCATATTTCTTTCCTAAAAAATCGGTGCGAGTCTTTTCAAGGTTGACCTTAAAATCGACTTTTGGAGCATTTTAGAGTGTCATAAACACGATGTGACCCTAAAAGGCATGCGTCAAAGTTTTTCATGAAATTTCGTTCCATGAAATCGGTGTGCGTTTTTTCGAGGATGACCTTAAAATCGACCTTTGGATCATTTTATGAGTGTGATAAACACGACATGACTGTAAAAGGCAAGCATCAAAGTTATCACCAAATTTCATTCATGGAAATCGGTGCGAGTCTTTTCAAGGTTGACCTTAAAATCGACCTTTGGACAATTTTAGAGTGTGGTTAACACGATATGACCATAAATGGCATGCATCAAAGTTTTCATGAAATTTCGTTCCCAAAATTGGGTGAGTTTTTCAAGGTTGACCTTTAAATCGAACTTTAAACCATTTTGTTCTCGTAAATCGATGCAAGTTTTTTCAAGGTTTATCTTAAAATCGACATTTGGACCATTTTATGAGTGTTATAAACATGATGTGATCGTAAAATGCATGCGTCAAAGTTTTCACTAAATTTCATTTCTTGAAATTGGTGCGAGTCTTTTCAAGGTTGACCTTAAAATCAACCATTAGACCATTTTAGAGTGTCATAAACACGATATGATCCTAAAAGGCATGCGTCAAAATTTTCACAAAAATTCATTCACGGAAATTGGTACGTGTTTTTTCAAGGTTTACCTTAAAATAAACCTTTGGACAACCATTTTAGAGTGTGACAAACACGATATGACCATAAAAATCATCACCAAAGTTTTCACGAAATTTCGTTCCCGGAAATCGATGCGACTTTTTTCAAGTTTTACCTTAATAACGACCTTTGGACCATTTTAAGATTGTGATAAACACGATATGACCATAAAAGGCATGTGTCAAAGTTTTCATGAAATTTGGTTCCTAGAAATCGGTCCTAGTCTTTTCAAGGTTGACCTTAAAATCGACCTTTGGACCATTTTAGATTATGGTAAACGCGATATGACCATAATGGGCATGCGTTAATGTTTTCGCGTAACTTTATTCCTGGAAATTGGGTACAGTTTTTTCAAGGTTGACCTTTAAATCGACCTTTAAACTATTTTAGAGTTTGATAAATACGACGTGACCATAAAAGGCATGCATTAAAGTTTTCACGAAATTTCGTTCCCTAAAATCGGTAATAGTTTTTTCAAGGTTTACCTTAAAATCAACTTTTGGACCATTTTAGAGTGTGACAAACACGATATGACCATAAAAGCCAAGCGTCAAAGTTTTCACAAAATTTCTTTCATGGAAATCGGTGCGAGTCATTTCAAGGTTGACCTTAAAATTGACCTTTGGACCATTTTAGAGTGTCATGAACACTATATGACAATAAAAGGGAGTGAATTAAAGTTTTTCATGAAATTTTGTTCCCTGAAATTGGTGCGATTTTTTTTCATGGATGACCTTAAAATTTACATTTGGACCATTTAAGAATGTGATAAACATGATATGAGAGTAAAAGGCTTGCGTCAAAGTTATCACGGAATTTCGTTCTAGGAAATCGATGCGAGTCTTTTCAAGGTTGACCATAAAATCGACCTTTGGACAATTTTAGATTGTGGTTAACACGATATATGACCATAAACGGCATGCGTTAAAGTTTTCATGAAATTTCGTTCCCAAAATTGGGGCGAGTTTTTTCAAGGTATACCTTTAAATCGACCTTTAAACCATTTTAGAGTTTTGTAAACACGATATGACCATAAAAAGCATGCGTCAAAGTTTTGATGAAATTTCATTCCTGTAAATCGGTGTGAGTTTTTCAAGGTTTACCTTAAAATACACCTTTGGACAATTTTAGAGTGTGACATATGCAATATGACCATAAAAGTCATGTATTAAAGTTTTCATGAAATTTCGTTCTTGGAAATCTGTGCGAGTTTTTTCAAGTTTTACCTTAAAATCGACCTTTGGACCATTTTAAGAGTGTTATAAACATGATATAATCATATAAAGCATGCGTCAAAGTTTTCACGAAATATCGTTTCTTGAAATCAGTGCGAGTCTTTTCAAGGTTGACCTTAAAATCTGTCCTTAGACCATTTTAGAGTGTCATAAACACGATATGATCCTAAAAGACATGCGTCAAAATTTTCATGAAAATTCATTCACGGAGTTCGGTATGTGTTTTTTCAACGTTTACCTTAAAATAAACCTTTGGACCATTTTAGAGTGTGACAAACACGATATGACCTTAAAAATCATCTCCAAAGTTTTCATGAAATTTCGTTCCCGGAAATCAGTGCGAGTTTTTTAAAGTTTTACCTTAAAGTCGACCTTTGGACCATTTTAAGATTATGATAAACATGATATGACCGTAAAAGGCATGCGTCAAAGTTTTCACGAAATTTGGTTCCTAGAAATCGATGCGAGTCTTTTCAAGGTTGACCTTAAAATCGACCTTTGGACCATTTTAGATTATGGTAAACATGATATGACCATAAACGGCATGCGTCAAAGTTTTCAAGAAATTTCATTCCCGGAAATTGGGTAGAGTTTTTTCAAGGTTGACCTTTAAATCGACCTTTAAACCATTTTAGAGTTTGATGAATACGATGTGACCATAAAAGGCACGCGTCAAACTTTTCACGAAATTTCGTTCCCTGAAATCGGTAATACTTTTTTCAAGGTTTACCTTAAAATCAACTTTTGGACCATTTTAGAGTGTGACAAACACGATATGGCCATAAAAGTCAAGCGTTAAAGTTTTCACGAAATTTCTTTCATGGAAATCGATGCGAGTCTTTTCAAGGTTGACCTTAAAATTAACCTTTGGACCATTTTAGAGTGTCATAAACATGATATGACCCTAAAAGGGCATGAGTCAAAGTTTTTCATGAAATTTCGTTCCTTGAAATCGGTACGAGTTTTTTCATGGATGACTTTAAAATCGACCATTTGACCATTTAAGAATGTGACAAACACGATATGACGGTAAAAAGCTTACGTCAAAGTTGTCACGGAATTTCATTCTAGGAAATCGGTGCGAGTCTTTTCAAGGTTGACCATAAAATCGACCTTTAGACCATTTTAGAGTGTCGTAAACTCGATATGACCCTAAAAGGTATGCGTCAAAATTTTCACAAAAATTTGTTCACGAAAATCAATGTGAGATTTTAAATGTTAACCTTAAAATCGACCTTTGGACCACTTTAGAGAGATAAAAACACGATACGACCATGAAAGGCATGCGTCAAAGTTTTCACTAAATTTCATTCTCGCAAATCGATGCAAGTTTTTTCAACGTTTTACCTTAAAATAGACCTTTGGACCATTTAAGAATGTGATAATCACGATATGACCATAAAAGGCATGAGTCAAAGTTTTCATGAAATTTTGTTTCTCGAAATCGATGCGAATCTTTTCAAGGTTGACCTTTAAATCGACCTTTAAATAATTTTAAAGTTTGATAAACATGTTATGACCATAAAAGGCATGCGTCAAAGTTTTCACAAAATTTCGTTCCCGGAAATCGGTGCGTGTTTTTTCAACGTTGACCATAAAATTGACGTTTGGACCATTTAAGAGTGATAAACTCGATATAACAATAAATGACATTGATCAAAGTTTTCACGAAAATTCATTCCCGGAAATCGGTGCGAGTTTTTTAACGTTGACCTTAAAATCGGCCTTTGGACCATTTAGAGTGTGATAAACACGATGTGATCATAAAAGGCCTGAGTCAAAGTTTTCAAGAAATTTTGTTCCCAAAATCGGTGCGAGTGTTTTCAATGTTGACCTTAAAATCATCCTTTGGACCATTTTAGAGTGTGAGAAACACGATATCACCATAAATTGTATAAGTTAAACTTTTCAAGAAATTTTGTTTCCCAGAAATCGGTGCGAGGTTTTTCAATGTTTTGACCTTAAAATCGACCTTTGGACCATTTTAGAGTATGATAAACACGATTTGACCATGAAAATCATGCATCAATATTTTCCCAAAATTTCATTCCCGGAAATTAGTGTGAGTTATTTCAAGGCTGACCTTAAAATCAACATTTAGACCATTTGAGAGTGTGAGAAACACGATATCACCCTAAAAGGTATAAGTCAAACTTTTCACCAAATTTAGTTTCCAGGAAATCTATGCGAATGTTTTCAAGTTTGACCTTAAAATCGACCTTTGGATCTTTTTAGAGTGTGATAAACACGATATGACCATAAAATGCATGCGTCAAAATTTTTACGAAGTTTCGTTCCTTTAAATCGATGATAGTTTTTTCAACGTAGACCTTAAAATTGACTTTTGGACCATTTTAGAGTGTGATAAACATGATATAAACATAAAAGGCACGAATTACGTTTTCACGAAGATTCGTTCCCGGAAATCAGTGCGAGTCTTTTTTAGGTTGACCTTAACATCTACCTTTCGACCATTTTAGAGTGTGATAAACACGATATGACCGTAAAAGGCAAGCGTGAAAGTTTTCATGAAATTTTGTTTCTATAATTTGTTTGCGTCTTTTCAAGGTTGACCTTAAAATCGATCTTTGGACCTTTTTAGAGTGTGGTAAACACGATATGACCATAAACGGCATGCGTCAAAGTTTTCATGAAATTTCATTCCTGGAAATTGGGGTGAGTTTTTTCAAGGTCGACCTTTAAATCTACCTTTAAACCATTTTAGAGTGTGATAAACACGATATGACCATAAAAGGTAAGCGTCAATGTTTTCACAAAATTTCATTCCCTGAAATAGAATCAAGTTTTTTCAACGTTGACCTTAAAATTGACCTTTGGACCATATTACATTTTGATAAACACAATATGACAATAAAAGGCATGCGTCAAAGTTTTCACCAAATTTCGTTCCCTGAAATATGAGCGAATTTTTTCAAGTGTGGCCTTAAAATCGACCTTTGAACCATTTTAGAGTGTGATAAACACAATATGACCATAAAAGGCATGCGTCAAAGTTTTCACGAAATTTCGTTCATTTTAATCGGAGCGAGTTTTTTCAACGTTAACTTTAAAATCGACCTTTGGACCTTTTTAAAATGTGATAAACACGATATGACCATAGAAGGCGTAGGTGAAAGTTTTCATGAAATTTCATTCCCAGAAATCGGTGCTAGTTTTTTCAAGGTTGACCTTAAAATCGACCTTTGTACCATTTTAGAGTGTGATAAACACGATATGACCATAAAAGGCATGCGTCAAAGTTTTCACGAAATTTCATTCCCGGAAATCAGTGCGTGTTTTTTCAAAGTTAACCTTAACATCGACCTTCGGATCATTTAAGAGTGTGATAAACATGATATGACCATAAAAGGCATTGGTCAAAGTTTTCACTAAATTTCTTCCCAGATATCGGTGCGAGTTTTTTCAATGTTGACCTTAAAATAGGCCTTAGGACCATTTACAAGTGTGATAAACATGATATGAACATAAAAGGAATGCATCAAAGTTTTCACGAAATTTCATTCCCGGAAATCTGTGCGAGTTATATACAGGTTTACCTTTAAATTAACCTTTAAACCTTTTTAGAGTGTGATAAATAGTATTTGACCATAAAAGGCATGCCTAAACTTTTTCATGAAATTTCGTTCCCGAAAATCTGTGCGATATTTTTCAAGGTTGACCTTAAAACCGACCTTTGAATGTTTTAAGAGTATACTAAACACGATATAACCATAAAAGGCATGCGTTAAAGTTTTCACGAAATTTCATTCCTGTAAATCGGTACGATTTTTTCAAGGCTGACCTTAAAATCATCCTTTTGACCATTTTAGGGTGTGACAAACGCGATATAACCATAAAAGGCATGGGTCAAAGTTTTCATGATATTTCGTTCTAGGAAATCGGTGTGAGTTTTTTCAATGTTGACCTTAAAATCGACCTTTAGACCATTTTATAGTGTGATATACACGATATGACAATAAAAGGCAAGCTTAAAAAGTTTTCACGAAATTTCGTTCTAGGAAATCGGTGCGAGTTTTTTCATGGTAGAACTTTAAGTCGACCTTTATAGACCATTTTGTAGTGTGATAAACACGGTATGACCATAAAAGGCATGCCTCAAAATTTTCATGCAATTTCGTTCCCGAAAATCGGTGCGAGATTTTCCCTGTTAACCTTATAATCAACCTTTGGACCATTTGAGAGTGTCCTAAACATGATATGACCTTAAAAGGCATTAGTCAAAGTTTTCATGAAATTTCGTTGCCGAAAATTGGTGAGAGTTTTTTTAAGGTTGACCTTAAAATCGACCTTTGGACCTTTTAGGGTGTTATAAGCAGATATGACAAAGAAAGGCATTAGTCCAATTTACACGAATTTCGTTCCTAGAAATCGATGCGAGATTTTCCCGGTTAACCTTAGAATCGACCTTTTGACAATTTTGGAGTGTAATAAACACGATATGAACATAGAAGTCAAAACATGATATGACCATAAAGGCATGCGTCAAAAGTTTTCACGAAATATCTTTCCCGGAAATTGGTGCAAGTTTTTTCATGGATAACCATAAAATCGACCTTCGTACCATTTTAGAGTGTAATAAACACGATATGAACATAGAAGTCAAAACATGTTATGACCATAAAAAGGTATGCGTCAAAGTTTTCACGAAATTTCATTCTTGGAAATCAGTGCGAGTTATTTCATGGTTTACCATAAAATCAACCTGTGGACCATTGTAGAGTATAACAAACGTGATATGACCATAAAAGGAATGCGTCAAAGTTTTCACGAAATTTCCTTCTGGGAAATCTATGCGAGTTATTTCGTGGTTGACCTTAAAATCGACCTTTGGACCTTTTAAGAGTGTGATAAACACGATATGACCATAAAAGGCATTAATAAAAGTTTTCACGAATTTCATTCTTGAAAATCGATGAGATTTTTTTCAAGGTTTACCTTAAAATCGACATTTGGACCATTTTAGAGTGTGATAAACGTGATATGACTATAAAAGACATGCTTCAAAGTTTTCACAAAATTTTGTTCCCATAAATAGGTGCGAGTTTTTTCAAGGTTTACCATAAAATTCCACATTGGGACCATTTTAGAGTGTGACAAACATGATATGACCACAAAAGGCATGCGTCAAAGTTTTCACGAAATTTCATTCCCGGGAATCTGTGCGAGTTGACCTACTTTTGGACCATTTTAGAATGTGACAAACATGATATGACCCCAAAAATGACATGCATCAAAGTTTTAAAAAAATTTCGTTCCTTGAATCAGTACGAGTTTTTTTAACTTAGACCTTAAAATCGACCCTCGAACCATTTAAGAGTGTGATAAACAGGATATAACCATAAAAAACATGCGTCAAAGTTTTCACGATATTTCGTTCCCAGAAATCGGTGCCCGTTTTTTAAGTTTGACCTTAAAATTGACATTTGGAACATTTTAGAGTGTGATAAACATCATATGACCATAAAAGGCATGCGTCAAAGTTTAAACAAAATTTTATTCCTTGAAATCGGTGCAAGTATTTTAAACATTTACCTTTTTATCGACCTTTGGACCATTTTAGAGTGTGATAAACATGATATGACCTAAAAGGCATGCGTAAAAGTTTTCTTGAAATTTTGTTCCTGGAAATAGGTGCGAAAATTTTAAATGTTGACCCTAAAAGCGATGTTTGTACAATTTTAGAGTGTGATAAACACGATATGACCATGAAAGGCATGTGTCAAAATTTTCACGAAGTTTCCTTCCTTTAAATCGGTGCGAGGTTTTTCAACATTTACCTTAAAATCAAGCTATAAACCATTTTAGAGTGTGATAAACACGATATGACCTTAAAAGGCATGGGTCAAAGTTTTCACAAAATTTCGTTCATGGAAATCAGTGCGAGTTTTTGCAACGTTGACCTTAAAATCGACTTTTGGACCATTTTAGAGTGTGATAAACACGATATGACCATAAAAGGCACGAGTCAAAGTTTTCACGAAGATTCGTTCCCGGAAATCGGTGTGAGTCTTATTTAGGTTTACCATAAAATTAACCTTTTGATCATTTTAGAGTGTGATAAACACGATGTGACCATAAAAAGCATGCGTCAAAGTTTTCACGAAATTTCATTTCCGGAAAATCAGTGCTAGTTTTTTCAACATTGACCTTAAAATCGACCTTTGTACCATTTTCAAGTGTGATAAACATGATATGACCATAAAAGGCATGCGTCAATGTTTTCACGAAATTTCGTTCCAGGAAATCTTTCCTAGTTTTTTCAATGTTGACCTTAAACTTGACCTTTGTACCATTTTAAAATGTGATAAACACGATATGACCATAAAAGGCATGCATTAAAGTTTTCACGAAATTTTGCTTTGGGGAACAGGTGTTAGTTTTTTCAACTTTGACCTTAAAATTGACCTTTGAACCATTTAAGAGTGTGATAAGCACGATATGATTATATATGGCATACGTCAAAGTTTTCACGAAATTTCGTTCTTTAAATCGGTGCGAGTTTTTTAAATGTTGACCTTAAAATCAAGCTATGGACCATTTTAGAGTGTGATAAACACGATATGACCATAAAATGCATGCGTCAAATTTTTCACAAAGTTTCGTTCTTTTAAATCGGTGCGAGTTTTTTCAACGTTAACAGTAAAATAAAGCTATGGAATATTTTAGAGTGTGATAAACACGATATAACCGTAAAAGGCACGAGTCAGTGTTTTCACGAATATTCATTCCCAGATATTGGTGCGAGTCTTTTTTAGGTTGACCTTAACATCTACCTTTTGACCATTTTAGAGTGTGCTAAACACGATATGACCTTAACATCTACCTTTCATGAAATTTCATTTCCGGAAATCAAGGCGTGTTTTTTCAAAGTTGACCTTAAAATCAACCTTTGGACCATTTTAGAGTGTGATAAACACGATATGACCATAAAAGGCATGCGTAAAAGTTTTCTTGAACTTTCATTTCTTGAAATAGGTGCTAGTTTTTTCAACGTTGACCTTAAAATAAACATTTGTAAAAGTTTAGAGTGTTATAAACACGATATGATTATAAAAGGCAAGTGAGAAAGTTTTCATTACATTTGGTTCCCGGAAATCTGTGCTATTTTTTTCAACGTTGATCTTAAAATCAACCTTTGTACTGTTATAGAGTGTGATAAACACGATATGAACATTAAAGGTATGCCTCAAAATTTTCATGAAAATTTTGTTCATGGAAATAGGTGCGATTTTTTTCAATGTTGACCTTAAAATTTACATTTGGATTATTTTTTAGTGCAATAAACACGATATAACCATAAAAAGCATTCGTCAAAGATTTCACGAAATTTCATTCTCGGAAATTGGTGCTAGTTTTTTCAACGTTGACCTAAAAATCGACCTTTGTACCATTTTAGAGTGTGATGAACACAATATGACCATAATAGGCATGCGTCAAAGCTTTTACGAAATTTTGTTCATGGAAATCCGTGCGAGTTTTTTAAAGGTTTACCTCAATATCGGCCTTTGGACCATGTAAAAGCATGATGAACACGATATGACCTTGAAAGGCATGCGTCAAAGTTTTCACGAAATTTTCTTTCTTGGAAATTGGTACAACTTTTTTCGACGTGTGCCTCAAAATCGTTCTTTGGACCATTTAAGAGTGTGATAAACATGATAAGAC
>CATIWQ010774068.1:0-11097 GCA_949673415.1 Euphorbia schlechtendalii | reverse complement strand
AAAGCTACAGATGTTTCACTTGTTTCAGCAACAAAGCTTACTGATTCAGAAGTTGTGTTTCAAATTTCGACCTATGAAAATGCAGTCCAAACGTGTCGTTTTTCTGAAATTCTGAACGTTTTGGAAGACGAAGGCCTTTTACTGATTAATTGTTCTTCCTTTAAATCCTTTGCTGGAAGGATCTTCTGTACTTTACATTTCCAGGTATTGCTATACTATTTTTTTATATTATTTACTGCTTCAAAATACTTCGAAAATTTAATTATATATATATAATAGTTTAAAATATTCATTAATAATAGTTTTCAATTAATGTTTTAAAAAACTAAGATAAAGAAATACATTGATATATTGGAATCCATAATTTTTCATATTACTTTATTTTGTGTCAAAGAAGAATTGAAGACTCAAATTAAATTGAAAATTTTCTAGGTGGAGGGATCATTCACGCTGGAATGTGAAGCCCTAAGCGACAAGGTCTTGGCTCTATACAATAGAAAAGTTTTACTTCATTGATATTTATTACGGTGTGAAAGGGATCAAGGTCACCCGATTTTGAGTTACAAGTTCTTCCACATCATTTTTGAAGTGAAGAGAAGACGTAAGTATTTTTTGAAGTGAAGAGTAGACTAAGCCACCCCGCCATTACTATATGTTTGCTAAATATCTAATTGATATATTAAGGAGTCATATAGTTTGTATGTGATGAATTATGCGGTTTGTTTCATACTAAGGGCCAGTTTTATTTTGTTTTTCAAGGCCAAAAGCCTCAAGAAATGATTATGATCAATTGCCAATAATTGGGAAAGCAATGACAGGTTGGCCTTAATATTGTACATAAGTTTTATATCAACATATATGACATATGCTTATTTATGCAATTGAGATTCCCATTTTTGTTACAGAGGAATGTAAGTTGATTCTTATTTAATAACTTGATATGATTATTATTTCCAAAAAGAAATCTATCCAATATATATTTTAAAATGAATTTCACTTTGGTTGAATAAAAGCTTCAACAATTTTTCCCTCTTTAAGCCAGCTTGAAAATTAATTTCAGTTTGGTATAATAAGCTTTTAAAACATGTTTTATTAGTCGTTAAACACCTCAAAGTCAAATTAGAACGAAAACCTATAATAAGTAACAGAGCCAATGTGAGCACAGTGTATTTGGTCTAATGAAAAATTAAACCCTTTCTCCAAGTCTTAATTTTCCACCGTCTGAAATGTCACGACAACTAGGAGCGGCGGGGTAGTGTGGAGTAACCCTACCCTAGTCACCAGAGTACTACCCAAGTATTATGTTCCCCAAATTTGCCTTACCCAAATTTGTTGATCTTGCAGAGAATTTTGCTGGAGAAGACTATGAAAAGGGGAGGAGCATAAATTGGGCTTCATTTTATTACTCAATAACTTAAAAGAATTGGTCTGTCCACTTGTGATAAAATTCGATAGTTTTAGCTTTTTCTTATTTTTATAAAATTAATCTTTACAACGAAAACTTTTCTATTGGTTGGTTGTGCATTTTTTGTTTGGTTTTCAACTCTCAAATGACCAATTCGCCTTTTTACTTTATTTCTTATATATTTTTCTTTGTGATTGTTTTTATATTCAAATTAACCCAATTTTATAACAAAATGAGAATTGACCTGCATGGACTTAAACTAATTTTTTGTTATGATGACCTTCTCAAATATTACATAATTAACTTAAACATCCTAATTAATAATTTACAAATATTTTTTATTGACTATTTACTTTAAATTAACTACCAAAATTTGACTTGTTTAGGGTTTTAAGCAATGACTAATATCATCAGGGGCGGTGTTAAAGGGAGGCTCGCAGAGGCCTCCGCCAGCCCAAACACTGGAAAATCCTGTGAAAAATGCAGCACATTTTCCATGGCCACCTCTGCTGTAAAAGGGACCAACTGAGTAGCTTAAATTTGTTTCAATTTCTTTTTTAGTTAAAGGGCATCAAAATGACCCCGTTTCCATATTAACTTAAATTGAAAAAGGATGTCATTCATCATTAAAAATTAAAGAAACATTGATACAAGTATTAGCTTATTAGAGAATGAAACGTGGCGCCGAGAATTTTGCCACCTTCAGTTTACTTCCTTCTCATTTTCGATGCCCAAATTAGGTTAGTTTTTTGATTTAAAAATTAAAATCCCTAATTTGATATCGTCATAAATAGCCTGAGTTGCGCCTTTATGATTGTTGTTGTTGGATTTCCTGAGGAAGAATCTGTCATCCTACTAAGAGTATGTTGTTTAGTTACATTGAGTTGGAATTTGGTTGATGATTTACTATCTAGGTCTGAATTAAAGGGAAATATGGAATTCAAGATAGAATATTAAAAATATTGAAGATAAATGACGAAAACGTGATTACCGTTGGAATAGGTTTCGGCAAAACATTATTAGATCAAAGAGACGGAGAAAATAAAACTTGGAGGGAGGAAAACAAGCAGTAGACTATAGAGCAACTACAAGGAAATAAGTATTATTGAATCTTATTTTAAAGAAAAAGACCAAAGTGGAGAAGTAGCGAGTATCTCGACTAGGTTAACACACTTAACACATAAGTGACTTGATACGGCCAAAAAAATAGTAATAAATCAAATGGTGATACTCAAGATGAGAACCACAAATCAGCTATCGCAAAACTCATGTGCCACCTATTACAATTAAAGATATACCAACAATTATTCAAACTAGAAATAAATGGATCAGCTATGAAATCATGGTTTCTAAAAACAAACTTGTTTCGTCTTGTCCAATAGAATAGAGCATTAATCTTTGTTGGTTTTTCTTTCATTGTAATAAGCGAAGTGTTTGTTTAGCGTCCACGAACTTATTTGTAAACCCGAGAACCGTACTTTGTAATTAAGTTATTATTCTCTTCTTGAGAATTGTAACTATTTTATTTAATAAAAAAGAGGTGGGAGTTTTGTAGGCAAGCGTGGAAACCAACCCTAGTTGGGAACCTCGTCCCGAAATTTTCTCCTACCTCAAACTTTTAGCTTGCGGAGAGTTACACTGACTCTCCAGGAGTTTTCAAAAAAAAAAAAAAAACCAAAGTAATGAAGCAAAATCACAATAAATCTCGTCTCTGAAATAGGAGCGCCAGAAACGCAGGAAAGAATATGAGAAAGAAGGCATTGTTATATAAATGCCTAACCTGCGGACTACACTTCGTCAAATAGAAATGCTATTCGGGAAAATCATAATAATATGGTCCATGATCTTTGCTTGTTGACAAAAATAAAAAGAATCATCCAATACATCCTCAACCTCTTTGAAACAAGAATGACTTAGTGGGCAGTCGATTGTATTATTTCACTTTTTGTGGCGTGGAGATACTGATTCAGTGAGAGCTAGGGTGGGGCTGTTTGAATCCTTTAATTATGTATGAGCAAGTGATTCGTGGTCCCTCTCACGAAGCGATGATGAGAAATATTTTCACATGTCTCCGTTGTTCCAATGTTTCGTTTTAAGATTCTGAGATGTTCGGAGGAGATCCTTGGGTCATTTATAAACCACTACCGTTCGAATCAACCCAAAACTGTCCAAAAAATCACGCAATGAACAGTCCAAAAACCATAAAAAAAACCACAAAAAAATAGAAAAATCAGCCCGTCCTACCCATCCAGGCCGAACCGGCCGGGACCAGTCTAACCTTTCAGATTGGCACTAGTCCAAATTGGATCGGTTCCGGTAGACTGGGCTAGTTCTAGTCTCAAATATACCGGTACTGGCTTACTGATGGTCTGGGCCGATACCGACTGTCTTGCCAACCACTCCAAATTTTACTTTTCCCCCATTTTCCTATATCTTTTTTTATCTCCTCTCAAAAATACCCTTTAACCTACCCTTAATTACAACTTTTAGCTACCTCTATATAAGCCTAAAAATTAGGTTTTGGTAGGACTTTTTACCACCTTTTTTTAAGTTCCAACTTTTCACCTCTTTGCGAAAATTTTAGAGAGAAGTTAGAGAGAGGAAGTTCACTTTTTGAAAAAGGGGAGAGTGTTTAGTGAGAGAATGTGAGGTTTTCTTGAGAAAATAGGGAAAAACTTGAAAAAGATCCACATCTATTTTCTTTTCTTAGTATTTTTTTCTCTTCTCTTTTGTGTTATTAGAAAAGTTAGAACACATTAATCTAGCCTTTGGATTCCTTTTTGTCACAAAATCAACATTCTACCTTTATTTCCTTCAAAAAATCAACTTTCTACCTTTATTTTCTTAAAAAAATCAATAAAAAACAACCAAAAAAGGGCTCGGAAGAAATTGTATAAGGCATCTTTGGCTACCAAACTAGTGGATTTATGACAGAGGACTAAGATTCTGAGCTTTTAGAGACTCTTGGCGTGTTTCTTGTGTGTTTTTTTGGTTATTTGAGTGCATTTTGTGATTGAATCAGAGTACAGCCCCGTACCCCTCCATATGAGGCTAGTATTACCCTAATCTAAGCTGGTACTGGCCTTACTTATGAGGCCGGTTCTGGTCTTGAGGATGGGTACTGAGCTATTACTCTAATTCAGTCTCCATTTTGGTATGGGCCCATACTAACTTATTAGACCGGTACCAGCCCAACCAGACTAGTACCGGCCTCACTTATGAGGTTGGTCCCAGACAATCAGGGAGGTTCCGGTTTGGAATCTGAATAGAAATGCTTTTCTTTGTCTCTTTTGCCTAGTTTATTGCTTTTTTATGCCATTTTAGGGTACCCTCACGACGGGAAACACATTTTCCTCTACATCAGACCTAACCTTATACTGTGTGGCATTTTCATTATTAAAAATGAGCAAGATATCGAGTCTAAAATGGGGCTTTTTTACAAGAAACACGTGTTGAAAACTTGATTTTCCTTGTTTTAAAACTAGTCGAATCACGACGCTTTTAACCAATCACCCAATCTAAATTATGCAAGCTAATTGAGTCTTGTTTGGTTAACTAATTATGTCATGATGTTGTTAAATATTCTCGGGCTAACCCCTTGTAGATGTAGGTAGATCTAGGTTAGATGCATGCTAAGTTTATTTTCCTTCGAGTATCGCTTTATAAATAAAATGTATTTGTAGATCATTTGTATGTATGATCATTTGTATATTATCCCATGATTTGTATATTTACCATAGCCCCTCTAAGTTAGAATCATGTATTTATTTTATTTATCATTTTCCTTTATTTATTTATTCCTTCATTTCACATGTGTGTGATGTTAAATTCTAACATAATCGAAAATGACTAGTAAATAATCGAAATATCTTAAAGGTGGTGACATGTATGTCATATCAACTCAAATAATAACGAAGTAGGTGTGAGCGGTCGACGTTTTTAGACCCGCGCGGTCGTCGTGAGGTGCCGGCCCCGTGGGATGGGGCGTGGGGTTTTTTGTAAACAGGAACGAGAAAAAAAAGTTTTGAAAAGGCTCGAGGACTAGACCTCTCGCCTACGTTGTTACAGAGTCACCACCTGGATCAGCTCTTTTGGGAAATTCGATACAGCCTAAATCTGTTAAGCCTAAACGACATCATAGTATAGAGATTTGGATCTGGATGGGTTACTTACTTCGTCTTTATTTGATTTTTTTGATTATATACAAGAGACCACCTTTAAGATATTTCAAATTATTTACTAGTCATTTTTTATTTATGTTAGAGTTAATCATGCACATTCAGAAAGCAATAGATTATGCGATAAACAAATAAAAGAAAGTGATAAATAAAGTAAATATGAGGCTTCTAACCGAAAGGTGTAGGGTAAATAATAAAACAAACCATGGGATAACATACAAATGGTCCTAAATAAAAATGATCTACTGTTGGTCTGATACAGCTTAAATAACATAGTAAAGGGGGTAGGGTGAATGTAGTTACTTGGTTCTTTCTAAGTTTGTAAAATTCTTTTTCTAAGTTAAGTTTTTAGATGCGTGCTGAGTAACTCCATGTTGAGTGCAGGTCTAAAAACTATAAACTACTAAGCATTACTGACTTAGTTTATCTTCAGTCGCTGTTGAGTACTTTACTAAGCTCGGATTGGTTTTTCAAGCTTAGAGATAAAAATGGAGAGAATGATGAATGAGAAAGACAATATAAAGACAAGCGACAAAGGTAAGAAACTCTAACACCTGAGATTTACCTTGGTTTAGCCCCGAGCCTATCTCCAATCTCTGGATTCCTTTCAGAGCTTTAATCCACTAGTGTTTCTTTCCTTCTTTAGGCGGAGAAGCCTTTACAATGGGTAAAGCGATTATAGAAAGTACACCTTCATTTCTAACTACCTGTCAAACCACAGTTTAGGTACCCTTCCTAAAGTGTCACTCAGATTTTCAAATAGAAATTACGAATTAAGGATTTCAACTTATAAGAAACGTTGAATCCTTTTACAATGTGAAATCCTTAGATTTGATTCTCTCTATTACAAACAAATTAGACGATTTGTGTTTGCTTAGAACGCCTGATTTGGAATTTATGAAAGTTGGGAATATTTTGGACAATATTTCAACTCTTAAGAAATTCTAGGTGATTCACTAAGTTTGAACATCTACTTCAGCCTTCTATTTATAGACGAAGGTCTTGGAAGTAGCTGTTGCAAACTTCTTATCTTGACTTTATCTTCAATTTCTCTTCTATTTACAGATTTCGAATGTTCCCATTTGAAACAAATCCCAAGATGTTTAGAGATAGAGAATTTGAACGTTGAAGAGCGAGAGTAATATGTTTATCTAAATGTGTCAAAAACTAATTTCTTGAAGCAATTTCGTTCTGATAGAGAGACACATAAGTGGCAATGTGGAAGCTTGTGGTTTGTTTGGTTGCTGATGTTACAGAGTTGCGCACGGACACTGAGAAACGATGCATGTTAGAGGATTCCTTTTGTCTTAGACTTTAGCCAAGATTCTCCAACATTCCTTACTGACACCTTTTAGTTGTGAGGACCACTTGAAATATCTTCTTTAATTTCAACGCTTTTTCTCCTAAAAAGCATCAAACGAATATTTTACCCCTCATAGATAACATTAAAAGCATATGTGTCATTTAATTCTCTAAGTGTCAAAGAACTCAGCTTTTAATAAATAAAAGCTACTCAACTTTACTGAGTTTATATCTTGTAAACTCTGTAATACTAGGGTGAACTCAGCTTTTCTTACTCTAAGCCATAACATAATTAAAAGCTTAGTAAATTGAGTTGTTTTCCCTTAAACAAACTCAAGTAGAGTTGTTTAATTAAAAGTCTACTTATTACTTAATTAATTTTACTATCCTAGACAACTTGTATTTTTCAAAACGTTTTAAGTACTGTGAGAAACTATTAACTTGGGTTCAACATCTATAAGTACATTTTATTTACAATTGTGGTACCCGAAGGAAAGTTGTGAGTAGACGACACGAAGCGATGGGTTGAGAGTGCGCGGAATGAGAGGTGCGGTCCACCAAGGTGTTTGAAAAGCATGTCGTGTCAGGGACCCAGAAAAGGTTGGTTGAGAAAGTGAAAACATTTTAGATCAGTCAAACCCGAATCCGCCATCTCTTAGGGTGGAGTCGCCACCTAGATTAGCTCTTTCCAGGAATTAGAGTCCTGTAAGGCTCAACGTCCGGGGGATGGCCCACTAAGACACAGAGATTCGGGTTCTGGATAAGTTGCTTATTTCTTATTGGATCACATTATTACATCTATAGAAAACTGTATTTCTTAATTGCGCATATTCGCACTTAAGTCGTTTTGAAGTTATTATACATGATTTAACGTTTGTGCGGAAAGTAGTAAATCCATACACAAAGTATTAAATAAATGCGGAAAAGTAAAGATTAAAGGTTACATAACCTCGGGGGATGCAATCGCCCACTTAATCTATTAATTACATTTCCCAAAAATAATATTTACAATACCCGAAGGAAAATAAAATCCTAGGCATAGATCTAACCTGCATCCACAAAGGTTAGCACGAGATATGGCACAATATTTACACATTTGATTGATTTGATTTTGGCGAGGCCCATGTGGCCTAATTAAAACATCGATGATTTAAAGTTCCTATTTAGAAATAAAAAAATTTATTTTATTTTACAAGTATGTTGATCGTATTTATTTAGTGAAAGTGATCGCATGGCAAAAGGTGAGGTCTGTTATCCGGGAATGATTTTTATTCCCTTCGTGGGGGGATTCTAATAGATGTATTTTTATTAAATAAAAAGAAATAAAGATGGAGAAGAATTATTACAACAATATTTACAAAATAAATGAAATAAAAAAATATTCCTAGGTCCATATGTAGAACAACATCGGAAACATGAGAAAAAGCAAGTCTAGGAACTCAGAGGCCTACTCTTTCAGTATGAATCCACTTCGACGTATCCATTCGATCCCTGGGAGCGTTCCTCGTTCGTTTTGATTTAATTATGGTTCCAATGGAAAATAAGTGTTTATTTATCCAAAAGATAATAAGACTTGGGCACTAAATTTGTTTTAGACCCGAGAATATCTAAGGATAATAAGACTTGGCTCAGGATATTGGCTACATTTTCCTACCATGAATGTGACTTCTTTGCAAGGGTTTTCATCTTAAACCTTATCTTCGCCCATTTAAGGAGCACCCCTTTATCAATGCTCATCTTCTGAGCCAACTACCTTTGTAAACCCATTTCAAGCATACTCTCAACCTTAGAATACTCATGAATTATCGATTTCACCTAGGGGAATGACCTACCCACATTCAACTTATTATCCGAATTTAGCTACTCCAGAGATTTCATCCTTCTATACTTATCCTCAAAAGGGTGAAGGCATGCTCCCTCCATATTTTTCTCTAGAAATGAGGGTCTTATGGTAACAATTCCTCATGGCTCAAGCTAACCAACCCCTCATATTTTCCCATATGGAAAGCCAAGTGAAAGATGAAGATTGGTTGCCCAAAAACTTCACAATGCTAGAATTGATGAAGTATAAGAGGAAAGAAGATCCTCGAACTTGCATTAAAAATTGTCAAGCTACAATGCAAGATCTAGAAACAATCAACAAGAGCAAGGTAAGATTTTCAAGTCTTATTATGAAAGATGGATGGCTCTACACGTCCCTTTAAAGAATAAACTTAATCTCTCAAAGATGATCATGAATTACTATGAAAGATGGATGCCCAAGCTAGTTGAACTCATTCGTTAGCAATCTTTCCATCAAAATTTGTGAGTCAGTTTAGGAAGGGTACCTAAACTGAGTTTGAGTGGTAGTTAGAAAGAAAGGTACTTTTTGTTATTTGTCTACCCGTTGTAAAGGCTTCTCTGCCTATGGAAGGAAAGAAATCATTAGTTGATTAAAGCTTGGAATCGAATTTGGGGACTAAAGGTAGGCTAGGAGTTGAACCAGGATAAAATTTGAGGTGTAATCTTTCTTGAACCTTTCATCATCTTTATAGTGTTATGCTCATTCATTGGCTCTCTATTTTTATCAATTTTGCTTGAAAAACCAATCAAGCTGAGTAGTTTACTCAGTGCAGATTGAAGGTGAACTAAGTCAACACAGTTGGGTAGTTTACGGTTTTTAGACCTAAAAGCAAAACATACTTAACTCAGCGCGCATCTAAAAACATAACTTGGAATCAATTTTATAAATCTTAAATAGAACCATGTTATAGCATTCACCCCTATGCTTGATTATTTAAGCTAAAACGAACCAACAAGTGGTATCAGAGCTGGTGCTCAGCTTCTTTACTAACTGTCTAAGATTTAATGATCCAAATGGCTTTCAATAATTAATTTTCTAACTCAGGGAAGATAACACTCCTTAAATAAGGAATGTTTATGACTAGGCTTCCACTTTTTGATGGCTAGCATTACACCTTTTGGAAAAGTCGCATGAAAAACTTCATTCAATCCCAAAGCATGCTAGAATGGCTAGCAATAGAGCTTCGCCCCCAGAATTCCCATAAATGTGTGGAATTGGGAGCGTATTCTAGGTGACCTATAGGACTATAATGATGTTGACTTAAGGCTTCTCAACGAGAATGCGACAGCCATCAGTTACTTACATTGTGTGCTAGATCTTACAGAGTTTAACAAGGTCTCGGGCTGTAAGACGGCTCAAAAATATGGAGAAATCTGGGGATCACTTACGAGTGGAGTAGAAAGGCAAGGAGTCAAAGATAAATCTCATGCTACGCAAGTATGACCCATTCTAGATGGGTGCTAATGAGGGTATTCAATATATGAATACTAGGTTTATTAATATCATTAATGAATTGAAGAGATTGGGCAAAGAATTCACTAAAGAAGAGATGGTGAAGAATATTCTCAAAATTCACACTATTGAGTGGGATAACAAGAATAGTGCCATCGAGGAAGCTCATGATCTTTAGATATACAGCTATAATGAACTGATTGACACCTTGCTAACTTAGGAAATGTCACTAAGGAAATATACTGATGACTCCAAAAGGAGTAAAGGGGAGGAGAAAGAGGGCAAAGCTATCATCATTAAGGTTGACTCGTATGAAGAATCGACCAATGATGATTCAGATAAGCAAATGGCTCTTCTCACTAAGACAATTAAGTGCTTTATGAAGAAAGATGGGAAGTTCAACAAAAGGCAGTTTCCTAGCAAAGACAAGCTAACTTAGCACCAACGTGGAGTTGAGGAAAGACCTGAGAAGGAGCCATCAAGGATACCAAGTGTTTTGGTTGTTGCGAGAAGGGTCATATTCAATCTTCCTATCCAAAATCCAAAAAAGATAGATTCAAGAAGAAGTTTGGGTGGAAAAATGAGGCAATTACTGCCACATGGAGCAACTCCGAGGAATCTTCATCATCAGATGAAGGAGCAACTGAGTCCACCAATCTTTGCTTGATGGCGATTGAGAATGATAAGGGTGAGAGCTATCATCTACTTTAAAGAGCACTTCATCCTTTGCTGACTCTAAAGTTGAGCGAAATAAAGGGAAAAATATGTAACTAAGGTTCTGTGAGCACGGGATTTTGTACCAGCTCGCGCGTTCAATGATGACGGCTTTTCGGGAAATTTATCCTCGAATCACACAATTTTCGACCATCCGACGATCTTCATATGGGAATCCTCCTCGGACGATTTACATTATTTAA
>CATIWQ010773939.1:0-14138 GCA_949673415.1 Euphorbia schlechtendalii | reverse complement strand
ATGGCGGAACTATGGTAATAATTCTTGGCCACTCACGGTGGCCACCTAAGGAACACACACCCTACACAATCGACAATCGAGGATGAAGATAGCTTGCCCCTAAACTTCGGAATATCGCAGTTTGAGAAGTACGTAGGATCTAGTAACCCGCACGCTCACTTGACGCATTACAAATAGTGATGAGAGCATTAAGGGTCAGCGATCGAATGATGGCTAAGATCTTCGTCATCACCTTAGATCACCCGGTCAATGAATGATACAGTCACCTTTCGGTGGACATAACCACTAATTGGAACAGCTTTGCTCAGGCTATGTTGGGGCATTATGGTTTCAACTCTCAGATGGAAACCACAATGCAAAATCTAGAGGCTTTAAGATAAAGGCAGGGTGAAAGCTTCAAATAATATACGAGGTGGATGGCTACACAAGTCAGGCTACAGACTCGTTTGACCCTACCGGAGATGATAACAAAGCTGATGGATGGTGCACTACCACCGTATAGGAACAAATTCGGATCTGATAGCTTCTCCAGCTATCAAGAAGTGTTTGAGAAGGTAGAGCGGATGGAGCACTTCGAATCCATAGACACCTATGGGGGGGCACTAACCTGTGATGAATGATTATGTAATACATTAGCATTTAGCTACTTTGCCAACGGGGCCTTTTGAATTTTTGAATAAATTGAACATTATTTATTTGCTTGATATCTTATTAATGACATCACGCATTCTCATAAACATATACATAATGTTTTTAGCACACGTGACACATCATTTTATGAAATTAATTTGGGTATATATGGATTCCCCACAATAAATTCAAATGATTTGACTCTTGAGAGAAAGGGAGAGATAAATAAATGTACTTAGACAACGCGTGATAGCAATTGCCTCATCATACAAGGATGAAAGATCAATGGAAAGATCTCCAAGCATAAAACGTCCACTAACTCAATCAAGAGAATGAAGCATGCAAAGATCAAAAGGATCGGAGCTAGAATAAGGCCAAAATGTAGACCAAGCAAGTTGGGACCAAAACAACCGGGGCACTACCACAAAGAAGGGTCAGATCGTTGAACACGTCAACCATTCACAAGACCAAACAACCGGCGCACTACCACAAAGGAGTCAGATCGTTGAACACGTCAACAACTCCAACACAACCTTTCACAAGACCAAACAACTAGTGCAATGCCACAAAGAAGGAGTCAAATAGTTGAACACGTCAACAACTCCATCACAACCATTCCCAAGACCAAACAACCGGTGTAACGTCATAAAGAAGGAGTTAGATCATTGAACACGTCAACAACTCCATCACCACTATTCATGAGATCAAACAACCGGCACAATGTAACAAAGAAGGAGTTGGATCGTTGAACACGTCAACAACTCCATCGAACGGATCACCATCATTCATGAGATAATCAAACAAGAGCCAATAATAAAGATAAAAAGGAGTCAGATTATTGAACATGTCAACAACTCCTTCACACGACTTGCTATTATATGTGGGGCAGTCATCGAACCATCAAAGTAAACACTGATGATCAAGACTTATCATCAAATACAAGCCATCAAAGCAGTACAAGCACCAACTAACTAATCAATCAGAAATACTGAATGAGATAACAAATGAAGTCGTGGACATGGACGGCAACTGATCTACCAAATCAACCAAGTCTTACACAATTGCTATCACACATAGGTGATAGAAACAAATTAATAAAAGCAGTACAAAAAAAATATAAATTTGTATTTAGCCTGTCAATTAACACTCGGTTAGTTGAGCAAAAATTAGGGCCTATTTTCAAAACATAAAAAGAATAGTCCACTGAGTTGAAAACCTGAAAAGGGCGGCTCAGGAAAAACTTAGGACATCGAGAGAACAACATTGGTTAGAAAACCTGAAAGGGCTAATTGATGGCATGAGTCAAATCATTTGAAACATTTATACCCCTATTAAGTTCATAAATGAATTGTCATTTTTTGCTGAATCTTTATGCATATGTTTATTTTGATTGCTTGCATGCCAATGGTAGAATGTCACAAGTAAACATCCAAAAAATGAAAAAAATATAAAAAGAATAAAACAAAGAAAAATGAGTCTGTTGGATTGAAAACCTGAAAGGGCGGTCCAAGCAAAAATTAAGACAAGGTCTGATAGATTGAAAACCCGTAAGGGCGATCTATGCAAAAATTAGAACCAATATCAAATTCAGAATGGTATGAGGCATCATATACCTTCAACACTTTAGGTAAATAGCTTCCAAGCGATCATCGCCGATACAACGTGGGATCAACGACTCATCCAGACTTTCCTCAAATCAGATCCAAGCTATGAACTCAAATCTGATTCAATGAACCCATGGTCATCATTTTGAGGGAGTCATCCATGGAATCCCTAATAAGATAAGTCATAGGGGCAACCATGCACCAGCACAAGAGAAGGCTCCTCAATGGATGAAGCCCATGACGTCTATAACATACGAACATACATCATATGATAAATATTATTCATGCATAAATCATGCATACATCACATAAGCATCATGACATTTATAGGCAAAGACGATGCCGAACTGGGGCAACACTGTCCTAATATACAAGAACCTCCATCTCCACATGAGGAACCTACAAAGAAGATGATGGCCCACTCAAGCCTAAAGTCAACATTGCAACATCACAAAAGCCTCCTGAAACAATAGAGCAATTTTCGGGCCATTCTCGAATTTCCATTAAACTTATTTATTCCTCATGTTTTAATTTTTGATTTAAGGGGTAAAAATTTTTTCTTTGCATAAACTCAATCAAATAATTAAAACATTCACCATCAAATGTATTATCTTTTCTCCGATTTGTTATAGGAAGCAAGTCAACATCCTATTAAGGAAATACAAAACACAACCGATGAAGGAAACGGTCAACTCAATGGCTGAAGAATGAAACAGTCTCATTTATCAACCGAAGAATGAAACGGTTACCAACCATTAAAGGGACACCGCAGAAAGAAACGGTCAACCCGACCACAAGGGGTATCAAGTACCTAAGGGATTCTGAAGAAGGAGATAGACAACCCTATGAAGACACAGCGCCGAAAAAGAAGGCCTATGTCATCACCAATTGGGAATAAGAAGTCACCAGCCGCACCGGTCAAGTATATTCTCAATCCCTTCGCTCTTTCGTGTGATAATACTGGTTATACAACCAATAATTATCACATGAGGGGTAGCTGTGAGCACGGGATTTTGTACCAAATGATGATGGCTTTTCGGGTTATTTATCCTCGAATCAGATGATTTTTGACAATCCGATGATCTTCAAATGGGAGTCTTCGTCGTCGCTAAATTTAAAAGGACTTTAATTCAGAAATTAATTAAAAATTATAAAAATACATAAAAAAATCCAAAAAAGCAACCGAAAACCAGATCCAAAGCCTACCTCGCCGATATCTAGTGAGGCACGGCTCGCCAAAAGGCCTGGCGAGCCTTGCCAGACCCTGGCAAGCCTTGCCAGGAGCCTGGAAGACCTCGCCAGAGGCCTGGTGAGGTACACCAAGGGCATGGCAAACCTCGCCAGGCTCTGGTGAGACTCACCAAGAACCTGTTAAACCTCGCCAGAGGCCTGGCGAGGTTTGCCAGAGACCTAGCGTACCTCGCCAGGTTATCTGGCGAGTTCGCTAGACTTTTTAGCGAGCTTGCTAGACCTTTGGCGAGGCTGCCTCGCCAACAAGTTTTGGATTTTCCGGGTTTTTTTTCTATAAATTCGGGATATTTTTGGATAGAAAGGGGGCTCGAAATTTCAGAGAAAAATTCTCTTTCTCAGATAAAAAAATACTGAAAAACACTACAACAAAAATACTTTCTTTTCTTCTAACATTTTCTTAGATCCAAAATACTTTTGGATTCTAAAGTACTTCATCTTAAAATCAAATTTCTTCATCTTTTTTTTCTTAAAATATCCTTAGATATTCTCTGTTGAAAGTCGAAAGGAAAGACGACTGTAGAAATTTCATTGACTGTAAAATGTCTAAAATGGGATGCGGACTGTAGAAAGTCCGTTGACTGTAAAAAGTCAGAGAATTGCGAACTATAGAAAGTTCACCGACCGTAGAAAGTGGGACGGAAAGAGGACTGTAGAAAGTCCGTTGACTGTAAAAAAGTTTAAAAAAGAATGCGAACTATAGTAAGTCCATTGACTGTAAAAAGTCTAAAATGGAATGCGGATTGTATAAAGTTCGTTGACTGTAAAAAGTCTAAAAGAATGCGAACTATAGAAAGTCCATTGATTGGAAAAAGTCAAAGAAGGAATGAGGACTATAGAAAGTTCATTGACTGAAAAAGGACTGAATAGACTGTAAAAAATCCCAGAGCGTACGTGGACTGTAGAAAGTTTGCTGTGGATGCCCGTTGTGAGTTGATCGTGGGTTGACTTGTGACCCTCGGAGCTGCTGGGGAAAGGATGAAAGCCGTGTGCTCCATGCCTTTGACGATACGTCAACTATGGTAAGTCTTCGTCGAAATCTAATGTGGGATGGTTGACCATCTAAATTACATGCCACTTGTGAGTTGACCGTGAGTTGACTATGACCCTCAAAACTGCTGGGGAAAGGATGAAAGCTATGTGCTCTATGCCTTTGATGATACGTAGATTATAGTAAGACTTTGTCGAAATTCGATATAGGATGCCTGATCGTTGTGGTCTAAATTATATGCCCTTTGTGAGTTGACCATGAGTAGACTGTTACCCTTGAAAATGCTAGGGAAAGGATGAAAGCCATGTGCTCCATACCTTTGACGATACATTGACTGTGGTAAGTCTTCGTCGAAACCCGCTGTGGGATGGTTGACCGTTGCAGTCTGAATTGGATCCCTCTTATGAGTTGAAGGGGTACCTATAAGAATGAGGAATTTTATTAGTAGATACTTGTGATATATGTTTTACTTCCTTAATTGAGATTACCGAGAGTAAAAATTTTTACCCCTTCAATCAAGAATTAAAACATGAGGGTTCTGAGAAATTTTTCTTCAGGTCCACGATATTTGTGAAAATTTGAGTTTGAGATTTTCGGGGATGTCCCAATGGTCGCTTAGTTGTTTTGGGAGGCTTTTGTGATGTTGTAATGCTACTTAAAGGAGGCCTAAGTAGGCTTGAATTGACTTTAGGCTTGTATGGGCCATCGTCTTATTTGTAGGTTCCTCATGTGGAGGTGGAGATTCTTGTTTACTAGGACGGTGTTGCCCCGGTATAGCATCGTCTTTACCTATAAATGATATGATGCGTCTGTGTCGTATGCATGATTTTATGCATGAACAATATTTATCATATGATGTATGTTTGTCTATTGTAGGTGTCATGGGCTCCGTTCATTGAAGAGCCTTTTCTTCTGCTGATGCATGGTTGCCCCTAGGGTTTGTCTTATTGGGGATTCCATGGGTGACTCCCTCAAAGCGATGACATGGGTTCGTTGGGTCAGATTCGAGTTTAAAGATTGGATTTGGTTTGAGGAAAGTCTGGATGAGTCATTGATCCCGCATTGTATCGACGATGATTGCTTGGAAGCCGTTTGCCTGAAGTGTTGAAGGTATTTAATGCCATGCACATACCATTTCGAGGGGGAGATGGTGAATTTGATATTGTTTCTAACTTCTGCATAGACCGCCCTTGCAGGTTTTCAATCTATCGAACCTTGTCTTAATTTTTTCCTGGACCGCCTTTTCAGGTTTTCAATCTAGCAGACTCATTTTTCTTTATTTTTTCATTTTTTGGATACTTACTTACGATATTCTACCATTGGTATGCAAGCAATCAAAATAAGCATATGCATAAAGATTCAGGAAAAATGACAATTCATTGATGAACTTAACAGGGGTATAAATGTTTCAAATGATTTGACTCCTGCCATCAATTAGCCCTTTCAGGTTTTCTAACCAATGTAGTTCTCTCAATGTCCTATGTTTTTCCTGAGCTACCCTTTCTGGGGTTTCAACTCTGCGGACTGTTCTTTTTCTATTTTGGAAAGAAGCCCTAATATTTGCTCAACTAACCGAGTGTTAATTAACTGGCTAATTACAAATTTATTTTTTTTAGTTCATACTGCTTTTTATATATTTATTTCTTTCACTTATGAGTGATAGTAATTGTGTACGAATTAGTTGATTTGATAGATCGGTCATCGTCTATGTCCATAACATCATTTGTTATCTCGTTTAGCATTTCTAATCGATTGGTTGGTGTTCATGCTACTTTACTAGCTTGAGATGTACTCAATGAGTCTTGATCATCGATGTTTCTTGCGATGATTTCCCCATAAATAGTAACAAGCCATGTGAAGGAACTATTTACGTGTTCAATGGTCTGACTCCTTTTTATCTTTAGCATTGACTCTTGTTTGATTATCCCTCAAATGATGGTGATTCGTGTGATGGAGTTGTTGACGTGTTCAACGATCCGACTCCTTCCTTGTAGCATTGCGCTAGTTGTTCGGTCTTATGAATGGTGGTGAATGGAGTTGTTGACGTGTGTAATGATCCGACTCCTTCTTTGTGGCATTGCACTGGTTGTTTGACCTTGTAAATGGTTGTGATGGAGTTTTTGACGTATTCAACAATCTGACTCCTTCTTTGTGACATTGCACCAGTTGTGTTGGTCCTAACTTGCTTGGTCAACATTTTGGGCTTATTCTAGCTCCGATCCTTTTGATCTTTGGATGAGTCAGTGGACATTTCATGCTTGGAGATTTTTCCATTGATCTTTCATCCTTATATGATGAGGCAATTGCTATCATGCGTTGTCTAAGTACATATATTTATCTCTCACTTTCTCTCAAGAGTCAAATCATTTGAATTTATTATGAGGAATTTATTTATACCCAAATTAATTTCATGACATGATGTGTCACATGTGCTAAAAACATTATGTGTATGCTTATGAGAATGCTTGATGTCATTGATAGAGTATCAAGCAAATAGAGAAAGTTCAATTTATTAAAAATTCAAAAGCCCCGTGGGTAAAGTAGCTAAATGCTAAATTATTACATAATCAAGTATGGGTTATTCTGGCGCTCCTCAGATTCTAAGTGCTCCATAGATTCAAATTGCTCCATCTTGTCCGCCTTCTCAAACACTTCCTGGCAGTTAGAGAAGATGTCTGACCCAAACTTGTTTCTGTATTATGGCAGTGCACCATCCAGAAGCTTGGTTATCATCTCCGCTAGATGTAAGCTAGCCCGAAGCCTGACTTGTGTGGCCATCCAATGTGCAAAATAGGATTTGAAGCTCTCACCCTGCTCTTGCCTTATAGCCTCTAGATGTTGCATCGTGGTTTCCATTTGAGAGTTAAAACCATAATGCCCCATCATAACCTGAGCAATGCTATTCCAATTAGTGGCTATGTCCAGCTGAAGGTGGTTGTACCATTCACTGACTGGATGGCCCAAGGTGATGACAAAGAGCTTAGCCATCATCCATTCTCTGACCTTTATTACCCTCATCACCATTTGATAATACGTTAAGTGAGCGCATGGGTCGCTAGATCCCACATACTTTTCAAATTACGACATTGTGAAGTTTGGGGGCAAGCTATCTTCATCCCCAACCGTCAGTTGTGCGGAGTATGAATTAATGAGATGACCATCGTGAGTGGCTAGGAATTATTTCTATAGTTCCGCCATTCCTAGTTGTTGGAGGATGGCTTTCCCTATGCTTGGATAAGAGCTATATTACCCCTGGGGAAATGCCACAAAATGGGCAGTTGAGAGGTTCCTGGAACTGTGAGGCGATCAACGTACTCTAGTTAGGAACAGGTTGTTGGGTCATTCCTTGGTAGAAAGGCCCTGGTACGAATGTTGGTTGGGAAAATTTTCCTGAGAAGAATTGGGGTGGATTGTCAAAGTTATATCCTGGTTACCCAATCGGAGCCTGGTTCAGTTAACTTTGTCCTGCCCCGAATTGATAAATGGTAGTTAGGGGCACCATGTGTGAGGTGGGAGGTACCCCTGTTGGATTGGCGTTGTAAAGGGTGACCTCCGGGTTGGATGCTGTATTATGAGCCCTCCCGATGTGTTGGTGAATGAGCAATGCTAGCTGTTCACTGTTGGCAAAGGCATTCAAAGCAGCTACAATCTCGGCACTCACAAATGACTGTTGAGAATTTTGTCCCGTAAGGATAGGGTGATCCTCTCCCGTACCTTCTTCTCATGGATTGGCAATGAAAGATGTACGTTGAACTGAATCTGAATCAGAACCTGAGTCCTCACTTGAGTCAGTGTACAGAACCCCTCTAGATTGGCTATAATTGTAGAAACATAGACCAGGCGACGAGCATGCCTTTTCTAAGCTAAGATATACAAGCAGAAGATTAGACAATGCATGTAAGTTTCATGACATGACTTGTGATGTGAGAAATGCGTGAGATGTTTTAATGTTATGGTTGCATTCACAAAGGGTTATCATGCCATGATGTGAAATAACATGTATGTCAATCCATTTGAAATAAACAGGTTAGTCGTTAGGTAAAGATGAAAACATGTGGAGATGAAAATCCAACAACCGAGGTTAGATTTGAGATTTGTACAACTATGTGTAAGTGAGGTGACCGAGTTACTACGTGGTAATAGGTCAATGGTTTAAGGTTTTGTACTATGACTAGGTCTCACAGAATGAGGAGGTCAAAATTGTTTCGGGTAAGTGGTGTGACATACCCTAATAAAATGAAAACAACTACTGTATGTAGCTACCTAATGAATGATTTAGTTATTTCACTCAATTAGGGTGGGGTTTTTGGATACCTATGTGGTCCTCACTATTTGAGGGTATGTGATGATTGCCTCGTGTAGGTGAATGATTCGGGTATGACGTATACCCTTGAAGATTTTGTAAGGTAAGACTTTTGAAGTAAGTTCACCTCATGTGGGCTTGGGACATCAACTGGGATATCCTTTAATGTAGGAAAAAATGGTTTTGGGTAGGTATTTGTGCCGTTTGGGCTTTTGGTGTGTATAATTGTCCCGGAAGGGTTGTGAGTTGGATGTTGACTGGACATCTCATGGGTAATGTGGTGGATATGTTATTGCTCTGTGCTGGCTAAGTGTCGGATGTCAAGTGGACATTACATAGTAAAAGGAAGGTATGTTTTCCATGTGCAGGCTAGTAGCAGGATGTCAAGTGGACATCTCGCTGAAAAGGGGTAAGTGATGTTCCTAAGTTGTTTTATGTTGTCCTTGGGTGACACGATCTATAGTGTCAACTGTGCCTAAGTGTATGTGATATTGGTTTGGTACCATGATATGTACATTTAATATCATGAGTGTGTTCGTTCAAGTGTCTTCACAAAAATTCGTGGTTAGCATGACATTTGTTCAGTGACAAATTGAAAGTAGTATACACATGGCACATAGCATGCAACTTCCAAACTTCCAACCATAAAGCTCGCTCATGTAGGGTTTTTGGCTAGTCTCTATCCTAAGTTTGGTTCATCTTAGTACCATGAAGATACTAAGGAGTGTACCTGCAAGAAAATATAATGCATGATCGCATGTTGTATACACCCTAGGGGAAATGCATATGGCTTATTTACATAAGGGTTGTAAATGGGTTGTTGATGTAGAAGGTTCTTGTTATTATAAAATACACTCCAAGCCTCTAAAGAGGGAGGTACATGCGATATGGCAACAAGTGCTCCACACGTTTAAGTACTATCTTTGCTCAGGGAGGAAGATTAGTACAAGAGAGAGTTTCGCGGTAAAAGGGGTACCCTAGACTTATGGGCTAATCCGTTCTACTACAATGCGTTATTATGAATATGTCATAATTAAGAGAAAATGGAATAATGTGATAAAAAATTTTTGGTAGTTATCCAAAATCTAAAATTTTTGAAAAAACAAGTTTTTAGAAAAATCTCTAACGAAGTCGCATTGTGACCTGACGACACGGAGTGATAGGCCGAGAGCGTGAGGGGATGAGAGGCGCGGTCCACCGGGGTGTTTTAAAAAAAAGGTGCACCGGGTCGGGGACCTGAAAAAAGGTTGGAAGAGAGGAAGCGAAAACATTTATTAAATCGGTCAAACCCGAATCCGCCATCTCTTCTTGTGGAGTCGCCACCTGAATTAGCACTTTCCAGGAATTAGAGTCCTGTGAGGCTTAACGTTCGGGGAATGGCCCACTCATACACAGAGATTCGGGTTCGGGTTAAGTTTCTTATTTCTTAAGTGATCACATTATATTACATTTATAGAAAACCGTATTTTCTTAGTTATGCATATTCGCACTTAGGTCATTTTCGAGTTTGAAATGCATGATTTAACACGCATGCGGAAAGCAGTAAACCATCCATAAAGCATTAAATAAATGCGGAGAGTAAATGCGTAAAAGTAAAGATTATAAATTACAAAACCTCGGGGGATGCAACAGCCCGCCTAATCTATTAATTACATTTCCAGTAAAATATTTGCAATACCCGAAGGAAAAATAAATTCTTAGGCATATATCTAGCCTGCATCCACAAAGGTTAGCATGAGAAATAGCACATATGTTTGATTTGATTTTAGCGAGGCCTGTGTGACCTAAATAAAACGTTGATGGTTTAAAGTTATTAAAATAAAAATGGTTCATTTTTATTTACACATATGTTGGTCGATTTTATTACTAAAAATGATCGCATGGCAAAAGTAGTGAGGACTGTTATCCGGGAATATGTTTTATTCCCCTCATGGGGTTGACCTAAAATGACATTTAGAAACATAAATCTAGGCTAAACATGCATAACATAGCCCTCGTTTGGGTTAACAACAGTCACGATGTCATCCATATCGTTACCGACTTCCCTATGAAGGACAATATCGATATGAATGACCCGAAGCGCTTCTGTTACTACTCCAAACCTTAATCAACATATTAATACATTTATAAATCATATATAACTCCTAAATAATTACAATTTAGAGGTTTGTTACCCCCAATGATGCATTTCCAAGTTCAGAAGGGTCTTAGCTGGTCGTTCCGGGCTCAAACGACTCGAAACGAAGCAAAACAAGGTGAAACTGCAATTTGCAAAATCTAATGTCATTAATGACATTAGGAAATGTTTTTATTGACATTGCAATGTTGTTAACGATATTAGGTGATGTCGTTAAAGACATCGAATTTCCAGACTTGCAGAAAACACACAGAAATAGCAGAAAACAGCAAAAAGAAAATCTGAAACTTCAAACGATCATAACTTTCGCTATACTTGACCGACTTGGATGATCTTTATCATTCCGGAAAGCTCAAGATGTTTAGAGTATGTATATATAAACAAAATACTCAAAAATGTTTGGAATAATACTGTATTTTCTGGAAAACAGATTGGTGTGCGAAAATGGAAAAAATTGAAAAAGAAAATGAAAATTCGAAAAGAACAGCATATAAACGTAAGCACAAACTCTATGAACTCAGAGGCTTACCCTATATTCATGAATCCACATTCTTTAAGGTCCATGAAGTCCTCCAGGTAGCCCTCCTTTTTTCTTCTTGGTTGGTTTTTGGTGATTTACAGAAAATCTTTGGAAGGGATCTATTCCTTGCCAAAGTAGATGTTTCAGAAGCTATAGTAACCTTCAAGTGAGTTATAAAGATGTTATAGACTCTCCATTCAAGTCTAAACCTCAAGGATTCAACCTAACTAACCTGAAATCTCAAGTGTTGGGGATAGAAGTTTGGTGTTTTGTTCAAGAACACTCAAGAACACTAGAGGAAATGTTCCCTAATGCTCTCTAGATCTTTTCTCATGCTAAATGTGAGCTCCTCCTTCTGGAACTCCTCCTCTTTTTCTTTGCTCTAATTCAACTCCCTTAAAAAGAGTGCCTCCTTTAACCTAAAAAGTAGTCAAAAGTTTGATTTTTGATTTTTTCTCTTTTTTTAACTTAATTCCTCAATCCCTATCAAATGTTAGGGATCCAAAGTCTTTAGTGGGATGTGAAAGCTCTATTTCAATAATAGAAATCGAGCAATTTGGAAAATTTTGAATTTTTGGCTGAAAAAGTCCACAAAGTGCAATTTTAGTTCTGTTGTCAAAGTAATGTCGTTAACGACATTGGCAATGTCATTAACGACATTATGATGTCATTAACGACATTATAATGTCATTAATGACATTGCGATGTTGTTAACGACATTCCATGGCCAGACTGGGTTTTTTTATTTTGGGCTTGGGCTTTTTTAAGAAAAGGAAGCCTAAAGAAACAAGGCGGATGATTCCCAGACAATTTCAGGACCCTGTAAAATGTGAAAAACTAACAAGGGAAAAATTATAGCTTCATCATCAAACTCATGAGTTGGGCGTAAAATTCCCATGCTCACACATCCTTTGATGTTCATCAAGGTTTTCTGGAACCACTCGATGAACTCCCCAAGTGGCTCCTATATGCCTTGTTTGACCAACTATAATTCCTGAACTAATCAGGTTTGCGAGATGGATGTTATGAAAAAGAGAATAAAATCCTTCGCAAGCTGATTGAAATTGAGATCAATCCCAGCTTCAAGGATTCGTACCAAAATAGTCCCGACCCAATTAAAGTGGAAGGGAATAGTTTACACATCATTAATTCGATGGCTTTTTTTTGTGATTAACGCCTGGTGGAAGACCTTGATGTACTGGGTTGGGTTACCTTCTTCGTTGTACTTAGAAAGCACTGGGTAATGGAAATTCTTAGAAAACAGTTCTCGCATTAAGAGACCGGGGAGTCAATTGTCTCAACTTTAGGGGTTACAGATCGATTCCCACATCCTCGAACATACCTCTGACCCGTTTCAATACCTTATTAACCAAGGCTTCTTCCTTAGCTTCGACCATTTGTTGTATAATATTCTTTGTTCGGTTGGTCTGATTTCGTGATCAGGTGCTGTCTATCTCAACTACCAGTGCTCCGATGGAATGGATCGATGCCTCGAGGGATACAGGGTGGTGTGCCCTTATCACTCTCTCCTCCCTCGATCTTCCTTCGATGTGCTCTCTCCTCTTTGGATGTGGGAGCTACCATAGTTTCTAGGAGACAGCTCTCTCCGTGACCGACTTCATCTTTGGGAGTTTATGGGACTTTGGGATCTCTCCCTCAGTCTCTCAACTCCCTTGGTAGGGCTTATCGTTTGAATGGATGATTGAGGGAGCAATCCACTTCGACGGTAGACATTCCATGAAGAGGATCGACTGTGATGCGACCTCGAGTAGGAGGAGCCTGACTGAAATAGTCTCCTTTCTAGTCCCAACAGCAGCTCTTGCCCAGCCAAAATTTGGACCATTTGGGTGTTCATGTGATTGACAGACCCTTGAACTTCTCCGATCATATACAAGTTCTATTTTGTCAAATTGGCTAGGAACTTGGTTTCTACCGGTGTTCCTTCCTATAGAATTATCTCAAATTGTCGATCTATAACCTCGAAGATGGGTTGGAATAAGATTTTCTCACCTCGGGTATCAGTAAGGGTCTCGTTAACCTCCGTTTGGTGGTGAACCGGCCCCGAACCGACCAAGGGGGTGAGTCCTAGCGGAGGTATATCCCCATCCAAATTAGTTTTCATCACTTCTTATTCTTGTTCTTGGTCTTCCCCCACGTTTTTCCCATTCTTACTAGTCATCCTGATACTTGTTCCTAGTTACGTTATAGTGATCCACACTCACCGCAACAAATGATAACAAAGTCCTAGTGGTAGGCCCCCAAAATCCAAATGTTGACCTGTAAAACAATAAAGGCGTCAGAAAGGCTAGTTATCCAATCTCACGTACACGAACTACTCTCGATCAGGACCGGTGCTAACCGTAGGGACGAAGAACAAAGGCAAAAACTCCAAGAAAAAATAATATCAAATCCTAATTCATCATTGTTAAGAAACGTGAATTTGTCTTCTAGTGGCTGCCATGTTCAATTTTTTAGTTCATGTATTTTGATAGAATTAGGTTTCTTTTCTTTATTATTTTGTTTATTTATCTCTAATTAGCCAATTAGGTTTAGGTTTAATTTAATATGAATTTGACCCAATTAATTTTAAGTTTAACAATTAAACCCCATAGTTTAATTCCTTAAACAAATTTAATTGTTAACTTTCATATTTTACAAATTAACCCATAGACAAAAATAAAGATTGCAATTTAATCAAATAAATT
>CATIWQ010773894.1:0-14700 GCA_949673415.1 Euphorbia schlechtendalii | reverse complement strand
ATTTATATATTTATGTATGTATGTATGTATGTATGTATGTATGTATGTACGTACGTACATACGTACGTACGTATGTATACACACACACACACACACACACACACACACATATATATATATATATATATATATATATATACACGTGTGTGTATGTATGTATATACATATATGTATGTATATACATATATGTATGTATATATATGTATATATTGGTATATATTGCAAACTTTTGTCGCTATGCTTGGTTGCCGAATTGATGGTTTCTTGATCAACTACCTTGGTGTTCCCTTTTGTGATAAACGATTTCCAATTATGAGTTGGGACCCATTAATTCCGAAAATTCTGAATTGTTTGGCTAATTGGAAGAGTAATCGTCTTTCTTACTTGGGTAGAGTAGTTATAATAAAGTCAGTCCTCTCTTTCCTTCCAATTTATTTATTGTTCCTTCTGAAATTCTTGTTCTGCGAATATCAAGTGGATTCGGTTAATGCAAAAATTTTTATGGCGTGGTGATGGGAACATTGATGAGATTTGTAAGGTCAATTCGGATACGATTTATCTTTCGATGAACCTTGGAGGTCTTTACATTAGAGATTTCAAAATGATAAATAGGAGTCTACTTGTTAAATGGTTATGGAAGCTTCGATCTGCTAATCAAGATTCCCTTTGGTTTATGCATTGTATTGGTCGTTATGGTTTTCGATCTTGATTTGATTTTATTCAAGTAGATCTCTCTTGTTTGTCGCCTATTTGGTTGAATGTGTTATCATGTTGCTATCAAAATCAAAATTTTTTGAAGTTTTCACTTCGAATTGTCGTATTAAAGTAGTAAATGGCGATGAGGCTTCCTTTTGGCATGAAAGTTGGACTTCAATTCAAACCCTCCACTCTTTATTTTCAGATTTATACGAACTTGCAATCAAACACAATGTTGAGTAGAAGAAGGCTGCCTTTACATTTTCTACGATGTTCCTTTCAATAGGCCATTGGGGATGGGAACCTTCGAATCTCTATCCAAGAATGTTGTATTTAGCTTTGTAACTGGATTTTCGCAACTTGTCCGTCCCTATTTCACTCTACATTCAGCTCCCTTATCGTCGGCTAACAAGTCTTTTGAGAGTTCACTTCATATTCAAATAATTTCTTGTGGGAAATTAGTAAAACTAAGATCTACTTCGTTACTTCATTTTGTCACGGCTATTACCAAGATCATGATGACCAAAACCAAACGTTGATTATCACCTTCTGTTAGACCTGTTCATGGATCGGGGTACCCTCCCAGCCTGACCTGAATCTATTTTTGTGAGTCGGGCTTGGATAATCATTATTTAAAAAGCCCAAATGAACCCATAAAAGCCTGATATTTTATGGGTCCAGTTTGATTTATGTATAAATACCCACACTAAAAGATAACCAGTCGATTGCAATAGAGTTAGAAACGGTATTTCCGTTGTAAACAGCATTTTGCAATGGAATTGTAATTGTTCCCATTCTGTTGCAATATGCACACTTACAGATTGATCTGCAATTACTTTATTTTCAGTTGCAATCTTGCAACGGAATTACTTTCCCTTGCTAATTTCATTGCGAATTCGCAAGACTACTTTTCTTGCATTTGTGATTGCAAATTTGCAAGTATTTTATCCCTAACATTTTCCTTCACAATTTTCCGCAAGTTCATTTTCTGTTGCAAACTACCTTTGCAATTTCACAAGTTCATTTCTATGTATATATAAACATATATACCTATGTGTTATGTTTGATAATTACTTTGATTTTTTATATTTTTACCAATTGGGTTTTTAATCTAAATACAATAATTTATAAAAAGAAATGGGGAAATATTGTAAGATTTATATGTATTTAATTAAATTTTTTCTTTTTTAAATATATTTAGTCAACAAAAATTTTGAAAGAAAAAATTAGTATGAACTGTGGTCAGGTTTGAGAATGACCTTATAAACCAAGCCCGAGCCCATCACAAGCCCAAAGTTTTAAAGTGTAGGCCAGATTGGGTTTGGGTTGATGTTTTTTTATGTAAAATTCGATCAAGCCAGGTCCGAACCCAACCTAGCCCGTCCGATAACTAGGTTTGCCTTCTATGGAAGACTACTCTTCTACCAAAAGTCAAATTCTTTGATTGGTTTTGTGTTTCATGGTCACCTTCCAACGCGATATATCCTATTCCATAGAGGATGCAAACTTGTCCTTGATGACTTGTGTCCATTCTGCACAGACATTGAAATTATGGACCACTTTCTTTTGTTTTGTCGAGAAAGCATCAATATTTTGTGGAATGTCCTATGGATTAGCATTCCTATGACCTTTTCCTCTTCGGCTTATAATTTTTTTGTTATTATGGAAATCGTTCTTCAGTACAGGCCCTTGCCGTGATTTTGCTACATCTTTGTGTTTTTTATTGCTTGGTCATTATGAAAGAGGCGCAACAAGTTCATTTTCAAAGGGCAGCTATCTTCAAAAGATCTCTTGATCACAAACTTGTATTTGTGATTGTTTTTATTCAATTGTAAAAGGCGGGCAATCAGTTCATCCGTATCAGATTTATTTGTCAACCCAGGCTTGTTACCACCTTAGTGGAGTTGAGCAATTCTTCAATTTGTTTTACTTGGTCATTTGTAATAGGATGAGATTAGTTCAGTGGTCTTAATATTTTCCTAGGGCTTTAGTTTGTAATGGTATACCTCACGTCGATGTTACTTTTATTTACTATATATGCCTTGAGAAAGGTTTTTGGGTTGAGTTGAGGCGGTGATCAACGTTGCGTGATACGACCTCTTAGCTTCAGTTTTGTAATTATTGAAACCATCGTAGTTGCCACTATCGCCCCCTCTTTTTCCCTTCTTCATAGGCCTTATTTATAAAAAAAGACATATTTTACTCACATTTAGTGGCCACTACCTTCTTAGAAAAAGATAAGAAGTGTGAGGTTATCAGTTCAACTGATAGTAGAAAAAGACACCTTATTATCATAGGATTGAAGGGGGAATCCCCGAACCCCATGGGAATGTGCCCAGATGATACAAGGATTGCTCGATAATGATCACCTCGGAATGGGGTTGCAGACTTTTTGATCCCCAAATCCTTAATGGGGTGGGGGGAATGCACATTCTTACCAACGTATTATTTCTTGAAAATTTTGTTTTATAAAATATATTAAGCTCCGGATGAAAAAAGTGGACGTGTCTAGATGATATTGAATAATGATATTTTTTTATTCATTTAACTAAATTTACTTGCCAACCGAATTTCGAATCTGCTTGTTGCCTTACTCAAATTTGTTTTATGACAACATCAATGAACTCAGCTAAAGTTCTGTTGTGTATGGAATTAAAATATTAATGAATCACGAGTATAAATGATAGGAATTTATATTGGATGAAAAATGTACTGGTAATATAAAATTACTGAAAAAGTACTATCCATTCCATTTTCACTACGTGCATTGAATTTTTTTTTAAGTTTGTAATTGTGCCCACCGGAGCAGTGGCGGTGCCAATTGTGTTGTTTCAGTATTTTAAAAAGAAACTTTGCTTAAAATGTGTGATTTATATAGCAAATTTAATAATCACAATGTAATTCATATTTTAAAGCATATGAAACTCCCTCTGCGTTAGAAAATTCCACAATATTTACGAGAACAACCAAGCCATGTTAGTTCCATGTACTTTTGGTAGACTTGTAAAAATATAATGGAATCTAATTAGGAATCTACACAAATATATTATAGCACGTGACCACGATTTTTCTGCTTCTGGATCTTTTTGTTATGAAAAAGAAAATATTGTATTAATACCTTTGTTTTGCTAACTCCTTTTTGGACCTTCTAAGCCTATTTTAGGCACTATTTTGACAGTTGTCATTCATTTTTTTAATTTTAGAGTACCTATTAGGTGCTTGATCGATTTATTGGTGCTTAAGCACCATCTAATCAAATTTTTTCTTTCTAAACACCACCTCATTCGATTTTTCCTGCCTAAACGTAAATTTTCAAGATAGTGATATTTATAATAATTATAGTTCAATTTGTTTAATATACTAAAAGTTGTTCAGTCAAAAAAATAATACACATCAAAATGTTCTTAGTACGGAAGTCGCATTTTGAATCTCAAAACGTGAAACAATGTAGCTTAAGCTACAAAAAATATTAATTTAGAGATATCACAAATCAAAATAAAAACACTTATATAAAAATTTATTGTTGTAATGAATTTTTATTTTATTTATTTATAATATTTAAGATTTTATTTTATAGTTTTAATATATTTAAAAATTAAAAAAATAAATCCGATCAATCCATACTTAAACCCTGATTTATCCCCATCTAGACCTCGTTGGCCTTTCTGCTTGACTGCTAGCTTAGTGCTTTTTAAAACACCGATTAATATGGACCAATATAAAACACTTGATTAGTATATTTTGATCAATACATGAGTAGAAAAACTACATTCACCAAAATATTAATTCCTAACATATCCAAAGAAATAAAATCTTATCAAATTTAAAGATAGGGACAAACTTACCACACAAGAGCAAGAAGGAAAATATGATAACAAACATAACAAAGACAAACAATGTAACTTGTAATTCTTAATCCTCTAACTACTAATTTCGAATATCCACGATTATAAATATACCCCGCATCTTAAAGATAGCAAATCTGAAACAATGTTTCTAAAAGAGATAGATTTATTAATATAATTGATTCCCTCTTATTATCATTCCACGTGAATTAAGAGAATACATACAAAATGAATGATATTATATCAATAGATAAAAATAATAAAAAGGGTTAATTACATTATGTTATTGAAATTTATAATTGTAATGTAAATTAAATCATATTATCTTAGTTTAAAGCGAGCCAGAGAAGAAGGGGTATGTGAGGAAGAGAGGTGACAGCAAGTGAACAAAATAAAGGGTAGCAAAAGCTGCAAAATTATGAGCTCTTCTTTTTCTTTTATCCAACTATATATGTTGTATAGAAGAGATTTACTTTTTGCATGAAAATGAGTTAAAGTTGATATATTCTGCTATTCATTGATTAGATTGGGGATTCAGATTCCCGCACCATTATCCTTATTTTCTAATATTTTCCTACTTCAGTTTATGGTTAATTTCTTATGTATAATGTCACATGTTACTCCTATTTACCAACTCTAGATTTGTGATCTATTTCCAGATCAAAATATGAAAGATGTTTATTTCAAATGGCTTAACAGATATTCTTAAAATTTCTTGTTTTAGTTTTCTATTTTTTAATTAACTTAAGATATGATTTCAATTTGCTCAGGATCGAGTACATTGTTTATGGTCAAAACAATTTTTGAAATAGTTTTTGGAGTTTGAGAAGTGTTCCACAGTTCAAATCTTAAAAACTTTTAGGTCTTGTTTGGTTGACTGAATAGATAAAAAATGGAATAGAATAGAAAATAAATGCAAAAACATCAAGAATGATAAATGAGTCCGATGTCAGAGGGAATGGCTCTTCTTAGTTTCCATGGGAATAACGAATAGCTAATCTTTCATTTCAAAGAGGAATAACTATTCCGTGGTTCCTATGGTAATAACTAGGAAGAGCTATTCCCTCCGATGCGGACTCATATATCATATTTGACATTTTTGCATACATTTTCTATTCCATTCACATTCTTTTCTATTTCGTCAACCAAATGAGCCATTAGTACAATGCTAACGAGAGTTAAATTAATCCTATTACTTCCAAGGAAACTCCACACTGGGGCGGTAAGGTAGAGAATAGGCTCAATATAGCCGCTGGAAACCATCACCGTAGGCTTTGGATGAAATATATGTGATTTTAATGTAACTTTCAAAAGAGAAAACTTTTATCTGTTGTTGGTAAAAGAGTTTAGTCTGACATTATGGTTCTCGGTTTATTAAATTATGAGAGAGACTAGGTGAATTTTCACGCAAATGATAGAAATGACCTAAAAGTCATTTCGAGAGCAATTCCGTGTATTTCCACCCATCATGTGTGGGCAAACTTGTAGTCAAATATGTGTTAAAAGCCAATAGGAAGTGTCAAGTTACATTTTTTATATGTTAATTCCAACTGTTATCTCTAAAGTAAATGGTTGTGTTTTATTATAATTAAATTAATACTACGGAAGATTTTCATTTTAGAATTTTCATCAAGATCAATAAAACATTTATTATACTATTAAAATTACTAATTTATCCATGTTACTTTATCATAAAATTCCATCTCTTCTTTATAATTTCATTTTATATTTAATCTCTTTCCTATTTTATATAAGAGTAAATTAGGAAAAAATGTGTTTAATGTTGCATTGATATTTGAGAATAGCAAATAAAAGGGAAAATGAAATCTTGGCTAAGAAGATAATCTTTTAGCACCGGAAGGAGCAATAGCTAGTTTATTAATTACGTAACTGATATTCTATTTAATTAACAACAACTCATTTTCTACCAATAAAATGGATTGATATTTTCATTTGTCGAACATCATGAGTTCTTTTACTCTTTAAATTTTTTTCTAGATATATGATATATTTAATTCTGAATATGCTTTAATTTGAAAGTGAGAAGTTGTTTCATGGAAGAAATAGCCAAAGATTGACTTTGGGAGATCACGTAAGATGCTTGCTCTACTAGAGTTTACTCCGAAACCCTAACTTGATCCCCCTTTCTCCTTTTTTCTTTATTTCTTTCGATCTCTTCACCATGAATTCATTCTTGAATGTGGATTTCATAGCTGACCTTTTCACAAATCAATTGCTCAAGCCTTCATTGCAGACCGTATCAACGAATCCAATAACTCTTCAGGATTCGATTGCTTAACCAAAGAAGCCATCCTATGTGGAGACCGCTTCGGAAAAAACTATACCAATCCTCCCTACGGCTTCTAAGGCCATTATGTCGGGTAAAGGGGGATTCAAATCTGTTCGCATAACACAAGAAATCTTTGAGCAACGTGTTCAACAATGTGCTTTTTCCCTTATAGGGAAATTGATTCAGCCCAAAGGAAGTTCACCGTGTTAGTTAGATGATCTCAAAAAATAGTTAGTGGATTTATGGGGAATCAAGACTCAATGAAGATTAATTCTAATCGACCAAGGATTTTATCATATTATGCTTGGTTCAAAGGAGTTAAAGAATTCCTTTTGTGGAAGGGGTAGCGATAACCAAAAACATGGGATTTTCAGGCTCCGACCTTGTGTTCCAAACTTTGATCCGCATAAACAAAATACCATTGCTCATATTTGGGTTAGGCTATAGCTTTGCCTTGGGAATTTTGGGATCCTAAAATATTGACTGAAATAACCAACTATTTTGGGGTTCTTCTTTGGGTGGATGAGGTTGCAGGTGAAGGAAATTTTAACCACTACGCTTGGGTTCTTGTTGATGTCAACTTATCCTCTAGTTTACAACACACTATATGTCTTGAAAGAGAGGGTCATGAGCTATGGATTGACTTGTTGTTTGAAAACCCCCAACTTTTTGCAAGCTATGTAATTTAATTATGTTAGACATGATGTATGCCCTTATATCTTAATTAGTTATAATGTACAAACAGCGTTCAGATTATTAATAATAATAATAAAGGCATCTTTATTATTTATCAGTGTTTGTTTAATTTATGTATCTCCTTGGTATCATACATATATGTTGTAATATATATGCGCATTGATAAGACAAAGTCCATGACTACTTCATAGAGTAAAAGTGCAATGATATAGTGGGAGCTATGTCATGTGAGAATTTCACATATGTGTTACTATGAATAGTCTAAATATCCCTAGTCATAGTTTCATTAAGACTGGACATCAATGAAGCGAACAGACTAGCATGTGTAGGCTTACTCCTTGGATTAGATCCAAGCAACCGATCTCACAAGTTGAAGGTGGTACCTTGAGTTAACACATGAATGTATTCGGGTAATACATTGGCGACCGCTTTAAGATAGACACTCGGAAATAACTATATCCATGTATCGATGTCATGTCTTTTTGTAGTAGCAGTACAAGTATCCTCAGACCTGAGATACTTTGGGTCATACTTATTCATACCCTGGTGATCAGGATGATATGGGTGATTATGGTATAGTGATGATCACATGTTGGTAAGCCGAGTAGTCAAGATGTGATCCATCGCTTTTAATATAGTGATATAATGGGAGATGTACCTTAAGGACTCTTGTTGAAGAGAAACACTCATAAACCTCTGATCAGAGTATAATATTGATAGAACAGGTTTCTAGGAAATCTTGATACATTATGGTGAGTGGTGTTCTTCATGAACATGTCTAATTCCAGGATAGCCATCGTTATTACATGACCTGATACTTAATCCGAGCTCAATAAACTGGATGGTACTTAACATGATGGAAGGAGTGTATTGTATTGGTTACTATTGCAGCACCAGATCAGGTCACAAGCACGTGATGTTCCAAGTATCGGGGGATCATACGCCATTGCTAGAAAGCTCATTTGATCGTCTAGAGTTATCGGGTTTCATATCGGTCTGGAACACAAAGCCTAAGGGTTTTCGGATGGGAAGCTAAGTTTAGGTTAACCTCTAGCAGCTTTATACTTTGGGATCCTATGAGGTCACATACTTTGGTTCTTCACCGGACTAAGTAAAGAACCTATAGACTGGGTCTATACCGAGAATATTAAGGTTGTCGAATTCATCGTATGAATTATTGATTGGTTAGACCAGATTAATAATTAAACTAATAAAAGGAGAATTTGGGAAAAATTTCATGGAGCGAAGCAAGGGAACTTTCTTGTTGCGAGTGAGCCCCGACGAACACAGGTTGTTCGAGGTGGGGCTTGCGTAGCTGCCCTGCTAGTAAAAATGCTCATGGGCCACAAGCAGGCGCTGGCTAGGCTTGCTAATGCTACTCGCAAGCTGGACTTACGGGGCAAAGTAAGCCCGCAAGGGCTTGCCTTGCGCGGTTACCACACAGCCCGTGGATCCTCGGGATCCCCACGGTTGATCCGTGTTGTGGGATAGGGAAATATTAAAAAGAAGGGGAGCTTTCAGGTCCCCTTCTCCCTATATATAGCTACCCCTTCCCCTTTATTCAATACTTTAGCTCAACCTTTCTCTCTGAGTCGAACTTCTTTTCTTCGTGAGCTTTTTACGAGATCCTCCACGAGTTTCTCCAACGTTGCAAGAATTCTTTAGAAGGTTCTTTCTCTTGTTGAAGTAAATCTTCTTAGTTAATATTTTTGGGTTGGTCTTCGAGCGATCTAGGAGCTACCATCTACCAACAAGTTCTTCTTCAACGGAGGTTTGAATTGGAAGCAAGTGCTTATGGAGTTCCGCCGAATTACTCTAAGGGAACACCGCACCAAGGGAAAGCACACATCAACTAGTAATGCTCTTAACTTAGATGCTAGGTTTCTTTTAATAAGTTTTATAAACCTAATAGCATCTATGGAACGTTTCAACTTAGATTATATCAATCATGGCATTCTTACGAGATCTTTTAGGTTAATTTTAAGTTTTGAAATTACTCTTTGCAAGTTTGCATGTTCAATTATTGTCTTCATTAACTAGCAGTGATATTAGAGCCTACCTTATGCTTTGCATGATTGATCATTATATGTTGAAATTGATATTTCTATGAATTGATTAAAATATGCTATGCATGACTTAGGTTTCAATTCCTATTATAGAAAATGATGTGATAACTAGATTAAGATTTTGCTCAAACTTAGTCTAGGTGATTATCATATAAATTCGCAATGTTTTACCAAACGTGTAAATGCTTTTAAGTTGAGGGTTATCCTGTACTTCACTCAATTAAAGAATGAAATCTTTAAATCATAGTTTTCCATTATACAAGGAATCAAAATACTCGTAATTATTTTGGCAAGGATTGGACTTGGCTGCCCATTCAATTTAAGGGGGTCTCTCCTTCCTGGAAATCTCCACCGGTATTAGGTTCAAGTGTACTCAATGGACTTTTATGACTTAGTTGATTTCTAGTATGGGAATTGGATTCCACATATGGTTTTACAAACGTGGTTTAAGTTGTTACATTAAAACTTTTAGACATAGGTGGAAGAACTTAAATATGGACCTTATTTATTCTGCATGCTATGTGGAGTCTTGAAATAATGGAATGATTATAATGTACCAATCTTGAGCATGTTCCCTTAGATTAATAATTCCAAATAGCCCGTAATTATTATTATAATCATATCCATCATATAAGACCTAGACTAGGGCGAGACTAGCGGCACCAATAAAATCTCTACAACAATATTAAGGCGGTAGATTGTCTTCCCATCATAAGTCGTGATACGAACCTTATTAATGGATGTAAGAACATGTACAATATGCTTTCCCTTAACATGTGTTTGGTCATGAGACTAGATGGGGTTAATGCCTTAACCAAAATGGGTTAGTTGTCTATATCATTGAAGCTAATGCTAGATTGGAGACACATTTGAGGAGTTGTACAATTGGGTATGCACATCTCGAGAAAGAGAACTCAAATGGATTAGCAATTGCATGGGATGCAAATAGATGGGTTCCAACCATGGTTATCTTTTTATGGCTTGACTTGTTATAGCGGGGGTCATGATAAGTGGCTGTGGATGCTCCCTACTAAGGAAAATTGGTTGGACCAAATTTCCCAAATTTAAATAGAAGGGGTTATTTGAATATCGAGAAAATAGTAAGAATTATTTATTTAATTAAAGACCTTATATTAAATGTATGTTCATATACTACTGTCTAAATAAATTCTATCTTATATCTAGGTTGAATATGATGACTAACAAAAATACGGGCATTGATATCGGTCCTCTTATTGATATAAAGTACAATGCTTACAACTTCAATGAGTGGTTTGAGGCTGTTAGATGAGTTCTTCAGAACTACTACTTGGATTACGTTCTAACTGATCCTAATCCCAAACAACCTGGTAAGAATGCTTTTGCATGTGAGATAAACGATTATGAAGAGCATAAGGGAAACTATGAGTTTGCTGCAAAACTCATGTTAGACTACATGTTCCTAAAGTACGCACGTGTGTACAAAGGGTTAGATCTCGCAACCATGATTCATCATCTCAAGTCAGTGGAAAATTGAGAAGATAAACTATTCCATAGTAAGTTTCAGGGAGACACCTCAGCAATAGAGTTATTTATAAACATATATGACAACTCGAAGGAATTGAGAGAGTTGGGAGTTGAGTACAGTGAGTAGTCTTTGAGGGAAAAGATATTGAGGGCATTGCCAGTAATATGATTCCTTCAAGATGCTTTAGAAGTGTTCTCCCAACTGCCCCTTGACCCAACTTATGGACTTGCTTGAGATTTATGAAATTGAGTTTAGAAATAAACTCAAAAAGCAAGTGAATGCTAAGGACCTTGAGTTGAAGAAACTTAAAGGTTTAAAAGTCAAGAGAAAGCTCATGAAGAAGTTAGAGTTAAAGAGGGAAAATGTTTCTCTTGAAACAAGCTCATCGAATGATGAAAGTTGTGGCTCAAATTTCTAGAGGTATGTTCATACTAGAGAGTTTCTCTACAGTTCCTTATGAGTCTACATGGATATTGGATACTGGTTGTGATACTCAAATCTATACTTTTGTGCAGGGGTTGAGGAATAGCAGGAGGCTTGCAAAGATAGAAATGGACCTAAGAGTTAGAAATGGAGCACAGGTTGCTATAACAACTGTAGGGACATATAGCCTTCATTTTCCTAATGGCCTAGTTTTAGTTTTTGTCACTAAGAATATTATTTCTATTACGCGTTTAGCAACAAAATGATTTGAGATTCTGTTATCTAATGTCAAATTCAACGCAATAATGTTCTTTATGCTTGTGGAATATCTGTTGATGGCATTTATGTTCTAGATACTAAGAATGAAATTCTAAATATGAACAATGTAAAGAAATCGAGATTAGATAATGAGAAATCCTCATACTTATGGCATTTTCATTTAGGCCATATAAATGAGACTCGCTTAAATAAGTTATACAAATGTTGTAACTTGGGCCCAATGGAATGGAATCCTATGGGGCGTGTGAACCTTGTTCAAAGGAAAAGATAACTAAGAAACCTTTCAAAGGAAAGGGTCAACATGCCACTAGTACTTTGGAAATAATACATTCCGATGTATGTAGTCCAATGAGTCTTAAGACACATGAGGGTTTCGTCTACTTCATAACTTTTATCCACATTTACTCATGATATGGTTATTTGTACTTAATGAGGCACAAGTTTGATAGTTTTGAGAAATTCAAAGAGTTCAGAACCGAAGTAGAGAAACAACTTGGGAAAAGTATCAAGACCCTTCGATCTGATTAAGGCTATGAATACTTAAGCCAAGAGTTTCAAGATTATCTAAGGGATAATGGTATTTTATCCCAGTGGACACCTCCTTATACACCCCAACACAATGGAGTGTCAGAAAGGAGAAATCGAACCTTACTCGATATGGTTTGGTCCATGATGAGCCAAGCAGAACTCAGCAAATCCTTTTGGGGTTATGCACTTAAGAGCGCAATTCATATTCTAAATAGAGTGCCCTCAAAATCAGTTGATCAAACACCATACAAATTGTGGTATGGTAAGAAACCAGCTCTTTCTCACCTGAGAGTTTAGAGATATCCTGCTTATGTAAAGAGGATAAGTTCAGATGAGCTGGGTGCTAAGTTTGATAGGTTTCTATTTGTAACTTGCCCCAAGGAGACTATGGTTATACCTTTTATGATCCCAAGAAACAAAATGTACTTATTTCTAGAAATGCTCAATTCCTCGAGAAGGAGCATATTCTTGCGAAAGCTAGTGGGAGGAATCTTGAATTAGGCACTCAAGAAGATCAAACAGACAATTAACTGATTGAACTACATCTATTACACAGGAAAGTGTAAGCATGGAACAACCTATTATAACACCGACATTGCGTAGGTCAGGTCGGGCTCCAATCGCTCCCGAGCGATACAGTTTTCTCATCACTGATGATAAACATCTCTTTCTTATGGAAGATGATGAGCCCAAGACTTACAAGGAGGTAATGGAAGGCTTAGATTCTGACAAATGGTTTACAGCCATGAGGTCAAAGATTGACTCCATGTACGAAAATCAAGTTTGGAACTTGGTTGATGCTTCAAGTGGGATTAAGCCCATAGGATACAAGTGGGTTTTCAAGAAGAAAATTGACATGGATGGTAATGTAATTACCTATAAAGCAAGGTTTGTTACAAAAGGTTATAGTAAAAAAGAAGGTATTGACTATGATGAAACCTTTTCACCAAGGCAACGCTAAAGTTTATCAGAATACTCCTTGCCATCGTTGCTCATTATGATTATGAGATCTGGTAGATGGATATGAAAACAACATTCCTTAATGGGAATCTGGATAGGGATGTGTATATGACACAACCCGAGGGTTTTATATCCAAGGATGGCTTGATGGTATGGAAGTTGCAGAATTCCATTTACAGACTTAAGCAAGCATCAAGGAGTTGGAATATTAGGTTTGACGAGACAATCTGAGAAATTGGTTTTGTATCAAACGCTAATGAGCCCTTTATATATAAGAAGGCTAGTGGGAGTGCATTCATTTTCCTTGTATTATATGTCGATAACATATTACTAATAGGAAATGATGCTCCTTTTCTTCATATAGTGAAGTTATGGTTGTCAAAGAAGTTTTCCATGAAAGACCTTAGAGAAGCAACTTTTATACTTAGTATAAAGATCTACTGAGATAGATTTAGAAGGCTGCAAGGTCTTTCTCAAAGTACAAACATAGATAAGGTTTTGGTTAGATTTAACCTTGAGCAGTTAAGAAAGGGTTATCTCCCAATGTCTCATGGGATTAACCTTTCTAAATCTAAATGTCCGAGAGCACAAGAGGAGAGATTGCACATGAATGAAAAACCCTATGCCTTAGCAATAGGATCCATCATGTATGATATGGTATGCACTCGGCCTAATGTCTCATATGTATTGAGCGTTATGAGTAGATTTCAATACGACCCAGGTGAGAAGCACTGATGACCGTTAAAACTATCCTTAAGTACTAACCTAGGACTAAGGATATGTTTTTGGTATATGGAGAAGGTGATCTTTTTCTGAAGGGATACACTAACGTGAGTTTTCAGTCTGATAGGGATGATTACAAGTCCTAGTCAGGATATGTGTTTATGTTAAATAGAGGGCAACTATTTGGAAAAGTTTCAAACTAGATACGATTACCGATTCAACCACTGAATTTGAGTATATAGCCACTTCAGAAGCAACTAAGCAAGTTGTCTGGCTTAAGGGATTTATTGGTGATCTCGGTGTGGTGTCCAGCATTGTAAATCCAATAACGATGTATTGCGATAACAATGGGGCTATTGGTAAGGCAAAAGAACCCCGATCTCTCAAGAGATAGTAGCTAAAAAGGATATAGGCTTAGAATACATCCCTATGGATCAAAATCTAGTGGATGAGCTAACAAAGCCATTGACTTAGGTTAAGCATGACCAGTATATTAACTAGTATGGTATGAAGCACATGGGAAATTGCTCTAGTGTAAGTGGGAGATTGTTAGACATGATGTATGCCCTGGAGGTAATTGGGGCGATATATCTTAATTAGTTATAATGTACAAAAAGTTTTTAGATTATTATTAATAATTATAATAAATGCATGTTTATTATTTATCAATGTTTGTTTAATTTATAT
>CATIWQ010773831.1:0-18327 GCA_949673415.1 Euphorbia schlechtendalii | reverse complement strand
TGAAAACAAGTTAGGAGATGCGAGTTTTTTTCCCTAATCGTCCAAAAACAAGAAGACAACATGTCCACTATCGGTCTAGACAGTTTTGGAAGTACAGAATAAAAACCACGGAGACGAAATGGAAGATTAAACAAAATTATTTGTTACTTAGTACTGAAAAAAATCAAAAAATTCACTTTATTGAAATGTTATGATATTTTTGAGTATGAATGGAATATTTTTCCTTTAATTACATAGTGGAATATATTGTTTATCTATAACTTATTGAAAACTTGTTAGAGATAAAATGGGAATCATTCATCATAGATGTTTTTCTTCGATTACCTCAGTAACAGAGGAAAAGCTCAGTGCTAACTATAATATTCATCCTTTCGTATGCAAAAATGAACTGCTATCTTATATTCTTATGATACGAACTAGTTCGGAAATTGGAACAGGTTTCAGAAGAAATGACAACATCCTTGTTCAAAAGTGAGAAAAGCGCTACCAAGGCTTTGTCCGACTAAAATAGCTGAAGACGGCTTGCTTATAATAGAATGGTTAGCGAGCAGTTTTCGAGACTGTGTAGCAATAATTTAAAAGATTGGTCCATAGAACTGAACTATTTTTCATAAATTTCTCACAGGAATGAGCCGAAGTGCATCAATAACATCGATCTTTTACCTATTTGGCCTGTTTTCGGGGAATACGATAACAATCCAAATACATTGCAGATCATGAGGTAGCTTCCACAAGAGGACTATACCGCAAATTATTTGCAGCAAATATCTTAATAATTATGAGATGAATTTTGATTGGAGTAGATATAAGAAACTGCCAATGCAGCAATTTTATTAAAATGTATTGTACAGCCTGGTCAACCGCTACTAACTCACTATAAAATATTAAATACCAACAAGCTCGAAATCAAAATATTGTATTTTATATTTATGTAATTAATAAAAAAATATTTTGATAAAAATGTTATTACTCTAATGGGAAAAGGGCCTATGAAATCGTACTATTCGCATGGGTTTAACTAAAACTCTCTGAGAAATCGTTAAAAAAACGAGAAATTTGTCAATGGTTAATCATGACAGTTCTTTATAGAGAACTGACCGTATTGCTCAACTTAACACGAACGGTTAAAATAATAACCATTCGTTTATTTCTGTTATCCTGTAGGTGAGCAATATAGACAGTTCTTTATAAAGAACCGTCTGTATTACTCATATATTACTCAAATTTTAATGAACGATTATTAAATATAACCGTCTGTAAAAATAAACCCATTGCATTACAACCAGTTATTAATTGTAAAAATAAACCCATTGCATTACGACCAGTTATTAATTTTAAACTATCCGTAATGCATAGCCCCAAACTAAATCAAATCCCTAAACTAGCCAAATCGCACCAGCTAGCACACTGAAACTCTACGAGAGCTAAACTCTCGCTTTTCTCTGGCAAACATAGTAGCTCCACCTCCACAGTCATCAGCTCCACCTTCTTCACAGCCGCACCTCTCTCCATCATCGACTTTCTTTTCCTCTTCTCTTTCTTTTTAAGTTATGTCATCTGTTTGGAAATCAAACCAAGATAATAGAGAATCATGTCAAAGTCAAAAATAAGGAACAAACTCAGGTTATCAACATCAATGCTATTTATTGTAATTAATATTATTTCCATTACAATAGTCACATGTACAATGTAAATAGAGGGATGTATTACACAAGTATAATCAATCAAAAAAACAATTATCCAACTATCTATTCTAAATTACTGTAAGTGCCAACTCAACATGGTACCAGAGCGGATTTTTTTATCCTTTAAGAACTTAGAAAATTCTCATCACTGTCCAAATACAAACTTGAAAACCAAAAACACAAATATGTCAGAGAAAAAATCTGGCCAACAAACCCAAACCATTTTTGATGAAATCTCACTGCAAATTGCTAAACTGCTCAAAATCGGGTTAGGAAACCAACCGAACGACGAAATCAGTAGCTTTTCAATAAGCTTCAAATTAAACAATGAGAATTACCCACTGTGGGCATGTCTCATAAAGAAGGCAATCGGAGGAAGAGGAAAAGGGCATCTCCTAACCTGCAAATCACATGAAGAAACAGACTCAACATTTCCAGAATGGGAACAATCAGATCAAGCGGTGTTTACCTGGATTATTCAAAATATTGAGCCCTCATTGATTACCAATGTTGCTTAATATCATGAAAACACTATGGGATGGCTTAGCCATCACATATGGAAGTGGGGACGACTCATTCCAAATTTATGAACTCCACCGGAGGGCCAGCATGTTAAGAAAAAATAGTGAGCCTCTTGAAGAACCATGGAATGAATTACAGAGTATATGGATGAGCATAGACCGAAAATCACCAAATCCCATGAAGGATTCCGATGATATATCAAAACACAATCAAATTGTAGCAGAACAAAGATTGTACCAATTTCTCAGGGTCATAGGCGATCAACATGAAACAGTAAAGAGGGATATCCTTAAACAGGATCCCCTTCCATCGGTAGAGGCAGCATACACGATGGTAAGCAGAGAAATTGCAAGGCAACTGATACTAAGGAACAAAACCAATGGAGAAATCATATCCCCGGGAGAAATCGGAGCAGGCTTAGCAACGAAATCACAAGGCAATAGAAATCGATTTGAAATCGAAAAGGGACACCGCTCAGATTTCACTGAAATGCAGCGGAAGCCATCATCGCTGGATCGCTCAGAATCTACTGAAGCGCAGTGGAAAATATCACATCGAGAAGATAATCAACGCTTTTTTTGTACTCATTGCAAACAACACAAACATACAAGAGAAGAATGCTTTGAGTTAGTGGATTACCTCCTATGGTGGAAATACCGGAAAAAGGCAAAGCTCAAATAGTCATTGGAGCATCAGAAGGGACAGAGGACAATCAACTCACCGTCAGCAACCGCGAGGTCACCAAGAGCGGTGGTGGCAGTTGCGTTATCGAAGGGTCCAAAAATTATGGCAAAAATCACGACGGCAATAGTCAAGGCAGAAGCAGAGAAGGCGATGATAATGACTCAAGTCCTAAATTAGGGGGAGAAGAGAAATATGCAACCAATTTAAATACCCACTCAAACTCGTTTATATGCTGCCACTTTAAATCCCCACACAAACCCACGTATATATCCCCACCCAACCAAATTAACCTAGGCCCACTAACCCATTTGCCACTCCCACAATTACACCCAACCAAAACTGACCCTCACATTAAAGCCCACCTGAAGCTCATCTATCCACCCAATCAGCCGTTTTTTCAAATTAACTGGGCCCACTAACCCATCTAAAGCAATTAAACCCAAAACACCCAAGCCCATCCATCCATTCGGCCATTTTTTCACAAGACCAAGCCCACTAAAACCCAAATGCACAATCCCGAACCCATCAAAACACCTATCAACTAATATCCTATCAAAACGCCCAATGGATACTGGATTGTGGAGCCACAGACACTATGACCTATGACATATCCGACCTTATTGAACCTAAATTTTCTTCTCTAACCCATATCGAAATTGCAAACGGGAGTCTAGATGAAGTTAAGGGAGAGGGATCCATTAACCCTCTCTTTAAAAATTACCTTAAACAAATGCCTCCATGTTCCCTCTTTGTCTTGCAAATTACTATCTTTGAGTCATTTAACTCGGGAACTTAACTAGGTAGTCCTAATATATCCCAAATTTTGCCTGTCATAGGACATTCATACGAGGGAGATAATTGGGCGTGGTACTGAGAGAGGAGGTCTGTGCTATGTTGATGACATAACCCATCAAGGAACTGCCCACCTGTCTCAAGGAAAACATCACACCCAAGTTTGGTTATGGCTCCGATGTCTAGGTCTTCCATCTCTTAGCTACCTTCATTTGTTATTCTTCTCAATTTTTCAAAATAATAATATGAGTTTAACTAGAGTGTGATGTTTGGGGGGCAATGATACTAGAGTGAAAGTCATGTTTTCAATAATACTAGAGTGAAAGACATGTTTTCAAACCAAGATAACAACAAATCAAGTCAAAGCCAAAAATAAGGAACAAACTCAAGAAATCAACATCAATGTTATTTATTGTTATAAATTTTTTTTCCATTACAATATTCACCTGTACAATATAAATAGAGGGATGTATTACACTAGTATAATCAATAAAAAAACAATTCTCTAACTATCTATTCTAAATTACTCTAAGTGTCAACTCAACATATTCTACTATCCTTTGTAGTGAATAGCCACAGTTGGTTTCTTCGAGCTTTCGTCCCTAAATTAAATCCTATGTTTTCTAATTGCTCTTAAGATTGACATAGTTTATTGTGTACACAGTTGGTTTCTTCGAGCTTTCTTCCTCGCTGGCTTCAACTTCTTCTCACTGAAAAATTCTTCAATGCTTTTATAATTCACGAAGAAGAAAAGAAGAACGAGAAAAATATTTTCTGTTTTGACTCTTGCATCTCTAATTGCCCTCACTATCTTTCTGCTCATCACTATCACAGACTCTTGCAGGTTCTAATTGCAAATTACTGTCATGATTTATTCTTAATTATTCAGTTTAATTTCTTGTTTGATGTTTGATGTTTAATGTTTAAGGTGAGAAGGTATGTTTACCATGATGTAATAAGCTCGCTGATTCTCAGAAATTATTCGACTGTGCCCTTGTTCAAGTAAGTTGCTCAATTTTTCAATTTTCTTTTTTTTCTGGGTTTAGGAAACCACAAAAGCACCGTTTTAATTTTCCATATTTGAAAAGGGAATAAATGTGATAGATGTATTAATATATGTTATCACGAAATGCATTTAAAGACAAAATATGTAAGGACTAAGTTCAAGCCTTGTGATTCTCGTTGAGAGACTCGCTCGCCACATACAACCCGAGTTTGATCCAAATGTAGCCACATACAACCCAAGTTTGATCCAAATGTAGTCGGGGACAAAAATCTGGTGAATTGGGTAGACAATAAAAAAACAAAGTGTATTGATATCAAATTATAAAAGAACAAATTTTTAATTGTGTCATTAATGTAATAATGTAAATTACATAATCACCGAACTATTAGGCTTTGGTTGGATTATGTTTATTCACGGTTCATTATGGTACAATACGGTATAGTACGGTATAGTACAATATGGTTCTTTAAAAAAATTGTAATTGGATAAATGGTATGATATGACATGTTTTTTTTAAAATTTTAATTTGAATAAAAGGAGAACCATAGAATATCATCAAATCTGTGATTCTCATTTCATGATTCTTGGAATCATAAAAAAATCGTGGAGGAACTGTACAATGAAAAAAATAATACAATTAAATAAGTGAATTTAATTAAGAATCATATCATACTATGTATGAACCATGAACCAAACAATACCTTAGTAATTCGGTTGTAGATTACTACATACCAATATCTTTATCGTATTGGTATTCAATGCGGTTATGATCAAATTACAAATTGCCACAAATTTTAATTAATTATCATAGATATTGAAGAGTACGTAGAAAGTAAATAACGTATTGAAGAGAAAGGATAAAGTTGAAGAAATGATAAAGGTAAGTAAGGGAAATGATAGTTAAAATTTAAAAAAATTGAGAAATGAATATCCATTTGGATTAAAACTGGTACTAAATTAAAAAAAAAAAATTAAGACTATAAATATATAGGTGTTATTATAAATAATTAATTATTATCAATAAAAATTATATTTAATCTTAATATACTACTATTTGCGAGGATTCGGTATTGTTTGTTTACTATTCCAGTTGTTGTCTATTGTTCTTGTTATTTTTCTCCGAATAGTAAAATAACTATTTAATAATTGTAAATAAATATTTATAACTATTGTTTGGCAAACTAAAAAAAATCGATGTTAAACTACCATCAAACACCCAGTTAAAATTTACTTCTAAAGTTCAAAAAAATCTATTTAGTGAGAAATTACATCAGAGTACATGAATTTGTAATCTTGTCACCATTAACAAACACATAAACACTTTTCAAAAAGCTTTTAGGTATAATCAATGAATATAATATATAAAATTGTTAGTCCTCTATATAAACCATTCAATTATTTTATAGTAGTCATTTTTTTATAGTTGTTAATAAATTTACGCTGTGATAGTAATTTTTGGTATATAAAATAATTAAAAGATTTTGTCTATGATCATAACGGTTTAATCAATTTTTAAATTGGTTTAAATTTACCTATATTTAATGTTACCAATATTTAATTTACAAATAAATAACAAAAACGTAGCTCCCAAGAATTTATTATAAGAAAAAAAGTAGCATTTCGAAAGATTCAACTGATCGGACGGATCAAATTTATTGGACTCGGCAACACTCTGAACCTTCGCTACACCAGAACTTTATCCAATTCTTTCTTAAACCCTATTTAAAACCTCTGCAATCACCTCTTCGTCTTCTCCACTGTGTATCTCTGATTCAGAAATGTCTTCACGCGCCACTGGAACATTTGCCCGCCGGGAAATCTCCGCCGCAAGGGCTCCGTCTCGCCAATCATCCCGCTCTCTGCTGCTATCCCGCTTCCGCCATCTTCCGGCTACCTCTCCCCGCCGCTCTCCCTTTGCTCCTTCGAGGTTATTGCTTATACAATTTTACCGAATTTCAGTATTTGATAAGTTAATCATATTTTGATTTGATATTGGAAGCATATTCATTCGCTTTTTTCCGATGTAGTTTCAAGTGATTTGTAATTTGTTCGATTTGGAGTGTTAAAGTGAAAGGATGTCAGTTTGGAGCTCACTTGAATTGAGATAATTTTCTTATTAAAAGGAACTGTTCTTGGATAAGCTTCTGTTGAGTAATTTATATTTGTTGTTTGGCATTTTTGTAGGAATTTGGTAGAAATGAGACGTATGTAGTCATTCTCGCCTCTGTATTCAGCTACACTCCTGACATCACATCTCAATGCTAATTTGCGGGCTTTTTGCAAGCTGTCTCATGGTACCTTTTTCCATACATTCTCAGGATCGCTAGTAGTATCTTTGTGAGTCTTACCGTTGATAAGACAAAAAAATGAAAACATAATCTTTTGAATTGTTGTTATTCATTGACTTAATTTTGAATAACTTCGATTGCAAACTTAAATTTCATTTTGCTGTTTAAGTGACATGGTACAAAAATATGTTACTCTTTCATTAATTTTTCTGTCGGCTAAAGTTGCGAGATTATAACCACAATTTTAGGACCTTAATTATTTTTTATTTCTTGTTCTTATGCAGAAGAAAACAATTGGTGAGCAATTGTTTCAAACCAAAATTTGAAAAAGCTCTCTGCTTTAATAAAGACCTTTCTTTTCTTTATTGAATTTTCTTGTCAGCATTTGCCCAATCACCTCTTCAAATCAATTGTTGAATTGGAAACCAGAAGGAATTAAAGTTAACCTTGAGTATGTTTGACTATGATCTTTACAACCTATTGTGTATACCATAGTATTATAATCTAGAGGGTCTTGTGAGGCATTGCTTCACATCTAATAATGAACTCTTTCTATTGGTTGAATTCTGAATTTCGAACAAAGCAGCTCAACGTGTTTGGGCAACTCAACTTGCATTTAGGGTGTTTGCTTTATATATGATTATTAACCTCTCAGCCTTCCAGATTTTGAAACATTTGCTAAATTTGGAAGGTACTTGAACGACATGTAATGCGGGCAAGATATGGGAACAACATATTGAGGAAGTTAGAGTGGGTGTGCCCTGTTCATTCAGGGTGGTTTGTTAAGTAGGAATATTTTAATAGCATGTTCTTATCTTTACTTTAAAAGATTGGCCTTGAAGTTTTCCTTGATTTAGGACAACTTTAATGAGGTTTATGATCATTGAGGTTTACTTTTCATTTGGTACATAAATACCTCCATTGTTTTTCAGTAACTATGAGACTGCTTATAATAATTTATCCGTTGCTGTGTTGTTCTCTCAAGAATGGAATTGAATTTCGATACTCTGTTTCAAAAAGTTGCATCAATTGATTACTACTACTACTACTACTACTATTATTATTATTATTATTTTGTTTGTTTCGTTGACCTCGGCATCTAGGCTCCAAAGTTTGGCATCTCTTTTCATTTGACATTAGCTTTCGAATACCCGTAGAGAAAATAAGCTATGAAGAAGCAGAAGCTCCCAGATATAATTTATTGTGTGGTCTTGTCTTTCTCTTTTCTTTTGTTTTCTCGATATTCTCAGGCTAATGTCTTACTGATTTCTGGAGTCCCGGGACTAACACATGTCCAGCCTGGAGATGTGACATTTTGCACTTTATAGTTCTGACATTTAATTGGCACCTCATTTCTTTCCCTAAATATGAATTAGCTAGTTTTCGTATTTCAGCCTGTGGTAATTTTCACATGAACTGGGTACAGGTACATGACATGAGCCTAAAAGAACATGCAAATTAGTGTTAGGTTAATGATACTCAAATTATTGAGCCAGTCAATTAGCTAACAACTTCTCTTTTTTTTCACTTTCCACAACCAAATATTCACTAATGTAAATAAAAGTTCAGAAAAGAAAAGATGAAAAAGCATTTGTGATACATGAATCCTAGATGGAAAAACATAAATCTTTTACGCTGATAAATTATAGGCTTACGAATTACCAGACTTTATGAATTCTCGGTCTTATGAGTCCCTCTCATGATTTGCATTCTTCACTACAGAAGTTTTTCTATTTGCTGATGATTCTGAAGCTACTTCTGCGCCATCCATTGGTTCAATCACATTGAACTAGTATTCATATGATCACTTGTGTTAGAGGAATCATTTCCATATGTGTCCTTAACATAAAGAGAGATCAACAAAATAAGCAAAAAACTACAGAGAATGACGTTCAGAATACGCGAACAAGAAACGAACAAGTGTACTGAGAAGTAAGCTCACTTTGTGTTCAACCTACCACATCGTCTCCCTATTTTTGATTCTGTGTTCTCCTATCTTTCTGCCTTGTTGATGGATTATATTGTTTGTGTCATTTTATTTTTGTAAAAATATTAAGAGAATGTTAACTAATAAAAAGGTACAAAGAAGAAAAATCATGTTCATAAATTGTAAATCACATAGTCCATAAGATTGCGAGGATTTTTGTTGTTTCTCCAACATATAGATTACTCCTCCATTTCCTTAGGACGTAGTGCTTTTGATTTATCATCACTTTTACGATAAAACTCTATAAGTGAAAACATTCCTATTATCAAGTCAAATTAACCAATAAAAGTTTCGGCTACAATAATTATGCACAAGCGCATCAAAACAAGGACATTGAACATTATATTCCACTGTGTAACAAAAGAAAACAGTATTTTCACTCATATATATATAATCAAATACTTATTAACACTTTATATAAATTAATCATTTAAATAAAATATTTAGTATGTGTTGTCACTACAAAACAGCTGATTCGTGAAGCAATTATTGTGTTTAATCTTCCACTTCGTCTGGATGTTTCTGATTTCTGTGCTCCAAGAATTGTCTACCTTGTTGATGTGAGACATAGATTGTGTGTCGTTTCTCATTTTTGCACATTGAGAAAAAAACTCGATTGCCCTAGCCATTTTTCAATGCCTATAACAAATACGTTAAAAATGTTACATAGCAAGAAAGCGAGTTACAAGAAATGAAATAAAAGTATGCAGCTACCTGAATTACTCGGACAAATTCAGAGCGTCACAATATCGGATGTCCAGTTTGAGGGAAGTCTTTTTGAGAATGAAATTTGGCAATGACTTCAACTTCTTACAAAAAGAAATATCCAAAATAGTCAGAGACGGCATTATCAACATTTCTTCATCTGCATCGTTCCATTCTTCCCATTTGTCGAATCTGGAGAACGTTAAGGATGTCAGTCTAGGAAACAACGGAACGTTTGTTGATGAAATGTCATCCATCAAAAACTTCACATCGACCTTTCGAACACTGCAAAATCTCGATAACTGCAGATTTTCAAGGCAAGGCAGTTTTCCCAAATTATTAGGCAAATGTTCACTTTTATCCCAATTACTCAGGTCAACCATTTTTACAACGGTTAGTGAATCCAACCAATTCGGAGTTCTTAAGCCAGTATAGCTGTTTATCATAAGAATTTCCAAATTTGGAGGCGCATTTAAAGCATCAATCAACTCTTCATCGTTACTATGAAAACTATCGAAAGATAAACTCAATCGAGTAATGCGCTTCTTGTCCTTCAAGTGTGCTTGCTTCGCATCTTCCACATCTCCATCGCCTCTCCTTAACCACCTTATTTGCAATGATCCACGCAGCTGATTGAAGTTCTTTAGGTGTTTAAGGGAAAAAGCCTCTTTATCATCAACATTGATGCGGAGTAAATTTAAGCTCCTTAATTCCCTTAACTTCACCATCTCCTTTGGCAACAAGAAATTACTTCTAAAAGAAAAATATAGATGTCTTAAGTTAGTCAATCTTCCTATCCCCTTGGGAGATGATAATTTGTCACAATCCAAATTCAAAATTTGCAAATTATATAACTCCCATATTGCATCTGGTAGCTCAGCCAAATCATAGTTCCAAGACAAGTCAAGTTCCCTCAGATGAACCAACTTATTTATATTGCAAGGAATTTCTTTGATACCACAATAATGTAGTTTTAGTGATCTCAAAGAAGTGAATTCATCGAACATCTTCCGTAAATCTAACTCAACTGATGGATTATGATCAAGCAGCGGTGTTGAAATATGGAGGCTAAGTAACGTTTTCACATTATAAAATGAATCAAGAACACGAAGTCCCCATTTAAAACTGATACTTAAATGACGTAATAAATTAGAAGATGAATCTTCTAGACCAACTGCTTCGCCGACATTATCAACCTCTATACTAAGACACTCCTTTTTCTCTAGTAATTGAGCAAAATCATGCACAATGTCATGCATCTTACATTGAGTTACACTAACGGAACAATCACGCTTTACTTCAACATCTTGAAAGAAAGACCTCATCACTAAATTTTTGAAACATTCCTCACCAGCCATGTCGATGTCTTCTGACTGTGATCCTTTTATGTAACCTAGAGCTACCCAATGATGAATCAATTCCCATTTTTCCATCACATAGTCCTTGGGAAAGATGGCACAATATGAGAAGCACTGTTTCAAAGTTGAGGGTAAGTCATAATAACTTAACCATAATGGGCCTACTATGTCTCTTTGAACTTCCTCCAAGCCCCACAACTGACTATCTAACACACTTTGCCATTCCATTCTACCTTCTTTAAACTGCAAAAAACCCGCTATCGCCCTTACAGCAAGAGGCAAGCCCTTGCATTTTCTTACAAGTTCTCTACCTATTTTTTCTAGACTTGCCCTTTCTTCACTAGACTTCCTTGAAAACGCAGTCATACAAAATAACTCCCATGATTTATCCTCAGACAATAATCTAATTCGGAATATATCTGACTCTAAACAACCCATGATTCTCCCCACATTCTCATTACGTGTGGTGACCAAAATACAAGTTCCAGGCAAACCACCTTTTAGACAATCTTCCAATTGCTTCCACCTCTTCAAATCCTCGTTCCACACATCATCCAAAACAACAAGGATTTTTCCCCTCTTAATAGACATTTTAATGTTCTCCATAATATTTGGCAAAGAAACAAGGGTTGTAGGACCTTCAAGATATTCAAGAATTTCTTTAGCAATTCTAAATTCATCAAAGGAATCCGACACACAGACCCAAATTCTTTTATGAAAATGAGACTTGACCCTTTCATCATTATAGACTAGTCTAGCAAAAGTTGTTTTACCAATCCCTCCCATACCAACAATTGGGATAAGACGGAGCTTTGACATTTCACTACTATCACCCAACAACCTATTCACAAGTATTTCTTTATCGATATCTCTGCCTTTCACCTCCGACACATCAATATCAGAGGTAGTTATAATGCGGTCAACTTGTTTGCTCCTCAATGATTGGAAGCCATACCTATCTTTCTCAATGGCAATAACATCGAGCCTTCCATTGAGATTGCTGATTTTAACAGCAATATGATGGCGTGAAACAAACCTAGGAAAACAACTGCAAGCAGATAGGAGATTGAAACACCATACCTTTCTCGTAGGGTTACAAACATTTTCATCTCTCTCGGTTTGTGATCTGAGAATTTCATAACTCCATTCATCCACAACATCATCAATCTCATAGGCAATGTGTTTGAGCCTACCGAGCCAGAGTTTGACAGTTGTTGCCTCCTTCCATTGCCTTCTCTCTGCATCTACAAGCACAGCTTGGATGGATTGGAGACTCGAAGTGAGCTTTTCGACTTCTTCTTTGACACCATCAACAAGTCTGAATTCCTGCTGAATGTTGGAAACAAGCAAATCAACTAGTTTTGAAATAAGAGCATCAGCCACTGCCATTTTGAGAATTTAATTTAAGATGTAAATTGTAAGGGGTGATTTTGGATTGATAATTATATGTATATATATATAAGCTGAAAGTTATTTCCTAATATATAATTAAAGTTTATTATTTCAAAACTGAGCTGTCTCCTAGCTATTGCAAAAATTAAAAATTCTTTGTTAAAGTTTCTTACGTCGTTTCTTAATAAGATATATTATTGTTGGGAAGTGATGATAGATGAATTATTTTCTTTTTTTTAATTGCAAATTGTTCTGCTCTCCAATTTCAAATTAAATGAAATGATGAGATTTGATTTTTTTTATATTGTTTCACTAATCAATAAAGTGAAAGAATCTTCATGGACTTTTTTTTATTATTCAATATTTCTCATTGGATGGAGTTTAAAATATTTTATGCAATACTGAAACAAAATTTTTTGTTATATATTATATTATTGACACCAACAGCTAGCAATTTGGCATTACTATGTGAAACAAAAAAACATCAAAATCAAGACCAAACAAATTATATATGCATATTCAAGTTAAGTATATGTACATATGCATTCATAGTCTCTCATTCAAGTAAAGCATATATACAAATTCAATCGAAGGGTTGAAATAAACAGAATAATTAAATCCCATCTATTTTGTCTTCTTCAATTTGTTAGAGATGTGTGGACAACATCTGAACAATATCAAAATGTTGTGTATGAGCAGTGATGATTGTGTTTCACAAGGCAATTGGTTTAATGTTACATGTACCAAATCTCGCTTAAATGCTTGCCCAACCATCAAGCCTAACAATCTCGAGGCCTACAAATTCTCTACATATTATGATGTAGATGAGAGAGCTTTGGTTTATATGGAGAAGGTGGATCGGCAAAATGGGTGATTTTTGCACTTCGAGATTTCGGCCAAAAAACGACGTTTAGGCCCTCATTTTTATATTTTTGTGTTTTTTGGACTAAATTGCAATTTTCTAAAAGTTTGTGTGCTTTTTGTTTGGTTTTGCCGTGTAACGGTTCTTTACACTTTAAATAGTTGTTTGTAAATGTTAATTGCAGTTTTGATTGAATGAAATTTTCATATTGAAAACTTTTGCAATTCCTCTTAGATTTTGCGATTTCTGAGAGTTTTGCGAAGAGTCGGATTTTGTTGATTTTGCGATTTCATCAACTTTCGACTATAAACTGTTTCTTGTTGATTTTCGCTGCATCATATTATTATAGCAGAAGAAGGTGTGATGGTGGAAAAGACATATCAGTACTTGAATTCCTGGTGGAGATGCGTGAATTCCACATCAGAAATAAAAAAAAAATAGTTAAGTGTGGCAGTGCCAGGATGTATACTAGGGCACCGAGGATTGTAATTCCAACCAATAACGACTCAGTGGAATGGTGTGGTGAACTTACTGTCACTGAGATTGAGGAACAAAGATGATATGAAAATTTTGTAAAATGTTAACAATAACCAATTATACAAATTACAATGAACCAACTTCTTTCTTTCAATATCTGGCTTCTAGAAGATTCAGGTTACTTGTATAAAAAAACGATCCAAGTCGACTACAAATTGCATGTTGTGGAAGAGACTTGCAAATTATAAAATTAATGCAAAAAACCAAGATAGAGAGAAACACCAAAATTTAACGAGGTTCATCCAATTATACTTTACTAAGAGAAATATTACAAATATGTGACCAGAAATACAAAAACCTTATAGAATGAGGAAGACACAAATGTTGGGATGAATTGAGTGAATGCTCAAAAGGGATATTTATAAACAAATTTTGGCCAACTTCCACCTACATTTAACCAACCCTTTAATTAAGCCACTCTAATTTCTACCAGAATTTGGTAACTTTTGACTTTGTCCAATCTAGAATATGCCAACTAGAAAAAAATTCACAAATCTCTGTTAGTATTTTAGTGTAATTGGATAGACTAGTTTGGCCAATATTATCGTGAATTTTCATCGAACAAGTAGGGAGAGTGCGGAGTGCATATTTGTTCGGAATCTATTATGATTTGAAAGGTATGGGTCCCATGGCGGGGTCGAGGGGCAGTGCCCCTCGGTAGGATTCAAGAGGCGGCAGCCTTATGAGGGTAACTAGGGCAGCCCCGGGCTGAGCTCTTGAACATACGCATCCTTTGGAAAATTCATCAGAAAATGAATTTTTGGATCGAAACAGTGTGTTTGTTTGATACAACTGAAACCTGAAATAACATATCTTTTAGGCATGGCTGTTAACCGAAATAGCATGTCTATTGACATTTTTGTTATTTGTTTCACCAAAAACGAAATTGGCAAACACAAAGAAAAATCCTATTGTTTTTCACAGCAAATAAAAATTTTCATTCTTGACAAAATTTTTTCTTTTATCCGAATGAAAGTTTGGTGAACTGACTAAATAAATTTCAATCTGAAAGCGTATTGCGACTTCAGAAACATCCAAGCATTCCCCAGATTCCAACAATCTCCACCTTGACAAATTTTACATCTTCAATCTCTCATCTTGCTAGTGTCTTTCAATGCCATAAATTTTGACATTATTGATCAAGTCCAAACAATATTGGAACTTGACCAAGCTTACTGCCTTTGTCAACATATGAGTTAGATTCTTAGTGGTTTGAATCTTCTGGATAACAACACCACCTTCTTCGAGTTGCTCTGGTATGAAGTGACAACAAACATCGAAGTGTTTCATCCTTGCATGGTAAACTTAAATCTTAGCCAACATAATACCACTCTGACTATTGCAATGCACCAAACTAATGATATACCAACCTAACATGTTCCAATTGCATTTTCCACTATCAGACTGCTTCCAACACCTCGTCATTAGAAGTCATTATTGTGTTTTCAATAACTGTATTAACTTGGTAATGATAAAAAATGTTATTCTTATAAACTCCCTCCAACACCACCAATGAACCATAAATTATCTTCATTACTCCACTTTCTACTTGCACTTTGAAACCTTCTTTTTCTAAAGCTCTCACAAAGTCGAGGTTCTTTGATAAATCTAGTATATACTGAACTTCCTTAAAATCCTAATTAATCCATCTTGATTCTTCGATTGTATGGAACCAATCCCAAGATGTGATAAGCCAATCATTTGCTGTATCCAAACTTTAACTTTGTTCAATCTATAATATGTCGACTAGAAAAAATTCACATAACAAACTAATTCTTCTTTAGTTCTCGTAACATTTTTAAGTAGATTTCGGAAAATATGCAAAAATTACTATTTGTTTTATGATAATTTGTAGATAGGTGAAGAGGGCTTGACATACCAAAGGAAGGTACATCTAAGACCTCAAAAACTACAACCAATAGTATCAAAAAGACCTCAAGGTGAGATAAAGTACAAAAAAAAAAGGAATGGTTATTCTATACATCATGACCTAATGCATAGTTTGCCCCCTAAACTTATCCTCAAAAGTCAAATGACCTCTTGAATTTTAAAAATCACCTCGTTACCCACTGAACTTGCAAAAATGCATTAGTTTACCGCCTCAACTTGTAAAAAATGCACAAAATTTGCCCCTTGATTGCCGCGTGTCAACTTCTGGTAAAGAGATAAAAATGACATTTAAAAAATCAAACCAACCAAAAGGACACGTGACATTTACGAGGCAAATTGATGATTTTTTACAAGTTGAAGGGGTAACCAGATACTTTTTAAAATTCTAAAAGTTAAAATTCTAGGGTCCTCTACCCCCCGAATATTCTCGCAGGTAGGGGTTGTTTGAATTCTCTTGAGAACTTCTCCACGCGAATGCGAGCGAAATATGGCGAAGTTGTCCCAGCAGCTTCCATCCCCCTCTCTACCAGCAGCACGTCAACCCTCTTGGCAATCATTGCATCTAGATCCTCTCGGCAGGGCGAGACCCGAACTTGTCTCCTTCAACCATACTTGGTCAAACTACCGTTGCTCTTCGATGAGGGGGTTGTCCCTCTGCTCTTACGCGTCGAGCTCCTGCTAGCGAATTGGGATAGCTCCTCCCTTGGTTCTTTTGTCTTCTTCCCAGAAGGCTCCATTTTCGCTTTCCCCTTGGTAGCGATTGCCCTCCTTTCCTCCGAAGTCTAGGGGCGGTGGTAGGTATAGAGCGAACAGCTTTATCCTGCCATGGATTGGGAGCCTTGTGAAGGGAGGCGTCCTTCCGGTCCCGCCGCCTGCCTTTCTTTATAACGCCTATGGAGCAATTCCTGCTCCTCTTTGCAGGAGTGCAATATCTTATTCATCATGTTTTGCATAAGAGTCATAGCCTCATTTTGTTGCTCACCTTACCTTACGAGCATCACCACGACATCTTTTTCCACCACTTTTCTCCTTCTTCTTTCCTCAAAAGTCTCCTGCCTCGTGGAAGTGGGTGTTTCACCTACTTGTGGTGTAGGGATTTCAGCAACTAGAATCGAGGCTTCGGCTTTATCTCTAGGCTCTGGGGTGTCCAAGAACAAGATGGTTCCCGGAATTTGTGGGGGTTTGGTTGGCTTGTTTGGGGGAGTAGTCATTGGGGCTTGGTTAGATCCACGCTCACTACACCAATTTGGTATCCGTCTGATGAGGTCCACGGCATTCAGCATCCCTAGATTCCTACAAAACAAAAACCCTCTTATGATAAAGTCAATAGAGGGAGTGATATAGTGGGGGTGTGGTCTCACAGTTACGGTTACCTCAAAAGTGGGAGATTGCCTTTCTATTTATAGTAATCTGAGCAATGATGATGGGCAGGACCTGCCTGTGAGCTTTGCGTAAGTGGCAAGCTGTTTAGAGATCTTTTCCGCCATCGGAGCATTGAATGTTTTCCCTCTACCTGTCAATTTTGTATTTAATACGTCAGTAGTGAGAGATGGAGTGGGATGAATCAGCCAGGGTTGTGCTGAAGGTGATTCAGCGCAGACGCGGTGGGTAATACTGAGGAGGCGCTTCGGCACTAGTGCTTCCTTCAGTGTATGGAGCTATTACATGTAAAACATGTTTTTTCATACTCCACGTGCCTTGGTGAGGGATGCGTATTTGTGCTGAAGCAAGGTTGTTAAAGATCATATACCCTTAATGGGCTAAAGTGCGCTAAATGAGCTTTTGGTGGGCCTTGGTATCATGTACTAAAAATGTGGCTACTAATCTTGAGCTCAAATAAATAGGAGGAAGTAAATTATGAGGAAGGATCTCCTTTTTTTTGGGTAATTAAACAATATATCCAAAACAATTAGATTTTATTACTTTTACAATAATGAGAAATTAATATTCACTTTGCCATTTTATTAGATTCTTTTTTGTTTTTACCCTTATTCCCTTGTAACTACCTAATCTCTCCTATCTAATTTGAATTTTGCAACTTCAAACCTTTATATCTCACAAACCGTTGATTTTTTTGAATCGACGCTTTGAAATATTTTGTTTGTTTTAATTTTATCTTTAAAATGACATACACTTTGAATTTTTCAAAAAAATAAAAAATTTATCGCAATCTTATACATAGTATAAAAGTAATATAATAAAAATCATAATTTTTTATGAAGACGTTATACAATGTATAAGAGTGGTATAATGTTATTTAAAAAAGAATATATAGAATACACTATACCACTCTTATATCATATATAAACAGTCACTAGTGCAGAAATGGCTTTTGGGAACGGTTTTTTTTGGCTTTTCCGGACGGTTTTGAACCGTCCGCACAAGCTGCGACGCGATTGATAAGCATTAATGCAGACGGTTTTAAACCGTCCGGAATAAGGAGCATTGCGGACGGTTCTTTTAAAGGAACCGTTCGGAATGCTATTTAAAAAACATTTTACTCCGGTAGAGCAATACGGACGGTTCTATTAAAAGAACCGTCCGTAATAAGCATTCGGGACGGTTTTCTTAAGAGAACCGTCCGGAATGTTGAGGCAATAGGGACGGTTCTTTTGAGAG
>CATIWQ010773692.1:0-11489 GCA_949673415.1 Euphorbia schlechtendalii | reverse complement strand
TTGTAAGTGACATGATGTATATGTGATACATGCATGTTTTTATGCATGAACAATATTTATCATATGATGTATGTTCGTCTGTTGTAGATGTCATGGGCTCCGTTCATTGAAGAGCCTTTTCTTGTGTTGGTGTATGGTTGTCCCTATGGTTTATCTTATTGAGGATTCCATGGGTGACTCCCTCAGAGCGACGACCATGGGTTCTTTGAAACAGATTCAAGTTCATAGTTTGAATCTAGTTTGAGGAAAGTTTGGATGAGTCATTATCCCGCATTGTGTCGGCGATGATTGCTTGGAATCCATTTGCCTGAAGTGTTGAAGGTATATAATGCCGTGCATGCACCATTCTAAGGAGGAGATGATGAATCCGATATTAGTTCTAACTTCTGCATAACCACCCTTTCGGGTTTTCAATCTATCAAACCTTGTCTTAATTTTTGCCTGGATCACCTTTTTAGGTTTTCAGTCCAGCAGACTCATTTTTTCATTTGGATGTTTACTTTTGATATTCTACCATTGGTATGCAAGCAATCAAGATAAGCATATGCATAAGGCTTCAGCAAAAATGACAATTCATTGATGAACTTAACAGGGGTATAAATGTTTCAAATGGTTTGACTCTTGCCATTGATTAGCCCTCTCAGGTTTTCTAACCAATGTGATTCTCTCAATGTCCTAAGTTTTGCTCGAGTCGCCCTCTTTGGGTTTTCAACTCAACGGATTATTTATTTTTTTTTGTTTTGAAAATAGGCCCTAATTTTTGCTCAACTAACCGAGTGTTAATTGACAGGCTAAATACAAATTTATTTTTTTTATTCGTACTGCTTTTCATTGATTTATTTCTTTCGCCTATGCGTGATAGCAATTGTGTAAGACTTGGTTGATTTGGTAGATCAATCACCGTCCATGTCCACGACTTCATTTGTTGTCTGGTTTAGCATTTCTGACTAATTGGTCAGTGCTCACGCCGCTTTGCTGGCTTGAGTCTTGATCTTGATTGCCCCACGAATTACAGCAAGCCATATGAAGGAACTGTTGACATGTTCAACGGTCTGATTCCTTTTTATCTTTAGCATTGACTCTTGTTTGATTATCCCACGTATAATGGTGATCTGTGTGATGGAGTTGTTGACGTGTTCAACGATCCGACTCCTTTTTTGTGGCATTGCGCCGGTTGTTTTATCTTATGAATGGTGATGATGGAGTTGTTGACGTGTTCAACAATCCGACTTCTTCTTTGTGGCATTGAGCTAGTCTTATGAATGGAGTTGTTGTCGTGTGCAATGATTCAACTCCTTCTTCATGGCATTGCGACGGTTATTTGATCTTGTGAATGGTTGTGATGGAGTTGTTGACGTGTTCAATCATCTAACTCCTTCTTTGTGGCATTGCGCCAGTTGTTTGGTCTCATGAATGGAGTTGTGGAGTTGTTGACATGTTTAACGATCTAACTCCTTCTTTGTGGCATTGCGCCAGTTGTTTGGTCCCAACTTGCTTAGTTGACATTTTGGCATTATTCTAGCTCCGATACTTTTGATCTTTGCATGCTTCGTTCCTTTGATTGACTGATTTAATAGTTAGTGGACATTTCATGCTTGGAGATTTTTCCATTGATCTTTCATCTTTGTAAGATGAAGCAATTACTATCACACGTTGTCTAAGTACATGTGTTTGTCTCTCACTTTCTCTCAAGAGTCAAATCATTTGAAATTATTGTAACTGTGGGGAATCCATTTATACCCAAATTAATTTCATGACATGATGTGTCACATGAGCTAAAAACATTATGCGTATTCTTATGAGAATGCGTGATGTCATTGATAGAGTATCAAGCAAATAAACAAAATTCAATTTATTAAAAATTCAAGAGCCCCGTGGGCAAAGTAGGTAAATGCTAAATTATTACGTAATCAAGCATGGGTTATTCTAGCGCTCCTCAGATTTAAAGTTCTCAATGGATTCAAAGTGCTCCATCTTGTCCACCTTCTCAAACACTTCATAGTAGCTGGAGAAGATGTCTGACCCAAACTTGTTTCTGTATGATGGCAGTGCACCGTCCAGAAGCTTGGTTATCATCTCCGGTAGACTTGAGCGAGCCCTAAGCCTAACCTGTGTGGCCATCCAGCGTGCATAGTAGGATTTATAGCTCTCGCCCTACTCCTGCCTTATAGCCTCCAGATGCTGCATCGTGGTTTCCATCTGAGCGTTGAAACCATAATGCCTCAACATAACTTGCCAAGGCTATTCCAATCAGTGGCTATATCTAGCGGAAGGTGGTTGTACCATTGACTGGGTTGCCCAAGGTGACGACAAAGAGCTTAGCCATCATCCTTTCGCTGACCCTTAATGCCCTCATCACTGTTTGATAATGTGTCAAGTGAGCTCGCTGGTCACCAGATCCCACATACTTTTCAAATTGCAGCATTGCAAAGTTTGGGGGCAAGCTGTCTGCATCCCAATTATTGGTTGTGCAGGGTACGTGTTCCTTAGGTGGCCACCGTGAATGGCTAAGAACTGTTTCCATAGTTCTGCCATTCCTGGTTGTTGAAGGATGGCGTTCCCTGTGCTTGGATAATTGCCATATTGCCCCTAGGGATATGCCGCAAAGTGGGGCAGTTGAGGTACCTGGAATTGTGAGGCGACTGACGTACTCAAGTTAGGAACATGCTGTTGGGTTATTCCTTGATAAAAAGGCCCTGGTGTGAATGTCGGCTGCCCCATTTACCCCGGGAAGAATTGTGAAGGATTGGTAAAGTTATATCCTGGCTGCCCAATCGGAGTCATGCTCAGCTTACTTTTTCCTGCCCCGAACTGATAAAAGGTAGTTGGGGGCACCAATTGTGAGGTGGGAGGTCCCCCTGTTGAATTGATGTTGTTAAGGGTGACCTCTAGATTGGACATTGCAATCTGGGCCCTCCCGACGTGTTGGCGAATGAGCAATGCTAGTTGTTCACTTTTGGCAAAGGCATTCAAGGCAGTTGAAATCTTGATGCTCACGAACGATTGCTGAGAATTTTTTCCCATAAGGACAGGGTGATCCTCTCTCATACCTTCTTCTCATGAATTGGCAATGAAAGATGTGTGTTGAACTGAATTTGAATCAGAACCCAAGTCCTCACTTAAGTCAGTGTACGGAACCCCATCTAGATTGGCTACAATTAGAGAAATGTGGACCAGGCATCAAGCAGGCCTCTTCCAAGCCCCTTTGATACACGAGCAGAACATTAGACTGTGCATGTAAGATTCTTGATATGATTTTTAATGAGGGAAATGTGTGAGATTTTTAATGTTATGGTTGCATTCACAAGGGGTTTGCATGCCATGATGTGAAATAACATGTATGTCAATCCATTTGAAACAAACAAGTTAGTCGTAAAGATGAAAAAATGTGGAAATGAAAATCCAACAACAGAGGTTGGACTTGAGATTTGTACAATGTTTGTGTGACATCGTGAGATGAGTGGTGTAAGTGAGGTGACCAAGTTACCATGTGTGGTAATAGGTTAATGGTTTGAGATCTTGTACTATGACTAGGTCTCATGGAATGAGGAGGTTAAAATTGTTTCGGGTAAGCGGTGTGACATACCCTAATCAAATGAAAACAACTACCATATGTAGCTACCTAATGAATGATTTGGTTATTTCGCCCAATTAGGGCGGAGTTTTTGGATGCCTGTGTGGTCATCGGTATTTGAGGGTATGTGGTGATACATGAAGTATTACCTTGTGTGGGCGAATGATTCAGGTATGAAGCGTATAACCTTGAAGATTTGGTAAGGTAAGGCTTTTAAAGTAAGTTTACCTCGTGTGGGCTTAGTTAGGACATCAATTGGGATATCCTTTGGGAAAAAATGGTTTGGGTAAGTATTTACCCCGTTTGGGCTTGTGGTGTGTGTGATTGCCTCGGAAGGGTTGCGAGTTGGATGTTGAGTGGACATCTCAAAGATAATGTGTGGGATTTATTATAGCTCATTGTGGGCTAAGTGTCGAACGTGGACATCACGCAGTAAAAGGAAGGTATGTTTGCCCTGTGCAGGCTACTAGTGGGATGTCAAGTGGACATCTCACTGAAAAAGGGGTAAGTGATGTCCCTAAGTGGTTTTATGTTGTCCTAGGGTCACACAATCTATAGTGTCAACTATGCCTAAGTGTATGTGATATTGGTTTGGTACCGTGATATGTACATTTAATATCATGAGTGTGTGCGTTCAAGTGTCTGCACAAAAATTCATGGTTAGTATGACATTTGTTCAGTGACAAATTGAAAGTAGCATACATGTAGCACATAGCATTCAATGTCCAATCTTCCAACCATATAACTCCCACGTGTAGGGTTTTTGGCTAGTCTATATCTTAAGTTTGGTTCATCTTAATACCATGAAGACACTAAGGAGCGCACCTGCAGAAAATATAATGCATGGTCGTTTGTTGGGTAACACCCAAGGGAAAATGCCTATGGCTTATCTACATGAGGTTTGTAAATGGGTTGTTGATGTAGAAGGTTCTTATTGCACTGAAATACACTCCAAGCCTCTCTCCAAATGGGTTGAGGGAGGTACATGTGATATGGCAACAAGTGCTCCACTAGCTCAAGTACTATCTTTTCTCAGGGAGGCAAATTAGTACTAGAGAGAGTTTCGCCGTAATAGGGTACCCTAGACTTATAGGCTAATCCCTCCTATTGTAATGCATAATTATGAATATGTCATAATTAAGAGAAAACAGAATAATGTGATCAATAATTTTCAGCACTTATCCAATATCTAAAACCTTTGAAAAACAAATTTTTAGAAAAAATCCCCAGCGGAGTCGCCACTGTGAGCGGACGACACGGAGTGGTGGGCCAAGAGTGCGCAGAGATGATAGGCACAGTCCACCGAGGTGTTTGAAAAAGGTGCACCGGGTCGGGGACCCAGGAAGGTTTTGGTTGAGAGAGAGCGAAAACATTTTTAGATCAGTTCGAACCCGAATCCGCCATCTCTTAGTATGGAGTCGCCACCTAGATTAACTCTCTCCAGGAATTAGTCCTATGAGGCTTAATGTCCAGGGAACGGCCCACCAAGACACAGAGATTCAGGTCCGAGATAAGTTGCTTTATTTCTTATGTGATCACATTATATTACATCTATAGAAAACCATATTTTCTTAGACATGCATATTCACACTTAGGTCATTTTCGAATTTGAAATGCATGATTTAAAGGCGCATGCGGAAAGTAGTAAACCATCCATAAAGCATTAAATAAATGTGAAAAGTAAAGGCGTACAAGTAAATATTACAAATTACAAAATCTCAGGGGATGCAACCGCTCACCTAATCTATTAATTACATTTCCCCGTAAAATATTTGCAATACCCGATGGAAAAATAAATTCCCAGGCATACGTCTAACCTACATCCACAAAGGTTAGCACGAGATATGGAACATATGTTCGATTTGATTTTAGTGAGGCCCATGTAGCCTAATTAAAATATCGATGGTTTAGAGTTATAAAAATAAAAATGGTTTATTTTTATGTACACGTATGTTGGTCGAGTTTATTAGTGAAAATGACCGCATGGCAAAGTAGTGAGGACTGTTATCCAGGGATACGTTTTATTCCTTTCGTGGGGGTGACCTAAAACAACATTTAGAAACATAAATCTAGGCCAACATGCATAACATAGCCATCATTTGGGTTAACAACAGTAACAATGTCATCCATATCGTTACCGACTTCCCTGTGAAGGGCGATATCGATATGAATGGCCCGAAGCGTTTCCGTTGCTACTCCAAACCTTAATCAACATATTAATACATTTATAAATCATGTATAAATCCTAAATAATTACAATTTAGAGGTTTTTTACCCCCAATGATGCATTTCCAAGTTAAGAAGGGTCTCAGCTGGTCGTTCCGGGCTCAAACGATTCGAAACGGAGCAAAACAAAGCGAAACTGCATTATGCCAAAGCCAATGTCATTAACGACATTAGGTGATGTCGTTAACAACATTAGGTGATTTATTTAACGACATTGCAATTTTGTCAATGACATTGGGAAATGTCATTAATGACATCGAGTTTCCAAACCTTCAGAAAACACACAGAAATAGCAGAAAATAGCAAAACGAAAATCCAAAACTTCAAACGATCATAAATTTGGCTATACTTAACCGATTTGGATGACCTTATCATTCTGAAAAGCTCAATATGTGTAGATTATGTATATGTAAACAAAATACTCAAAAAAAAATTTGAAATCTTACTGCCATTTACGGAAAATAGATTGGTGTGTAAAAAAGGAAAAAACCGAAAAGAAAATGAAACTTCGAAAAGAAAAGCATATAAACGTAAGCACAAACTCTAGAAACTCAGAGGCTTATCCCGTAGTCATGAATCCATGTTCTTTAAGGTCCATGAAGTCCTCCGAGACGCACTCCTTGTTTTGTTTTGGTTGGTTTTGGTGATTTACCAAAAATGTTTGGAAGGGATTTATTCCTTGCCAAAGTAGATGTTTCAGAAGGTGTAGTAGCCTTCAAGTGAGTGACAAAGATGTTGTAAACTCTCCATTCAAGCCTAAACCTTAACTATTTAATCTAATTAACCCGAAATCCCAAGTTTTGGGGGTGAAAGTTTGGTTTTAGCTCAAGAACACTCAAGAATTCATAAAGGAATGCTCCCTCTTTCTTGTGCTAAATGTGAGCTCCTTCTTTTGGAACTCCCCCCCTCTTCTGCAAGTTCAGTCCTCTCCTTTTTGTAGAACTCCCTTCAATCCAAAAATCCAACTTGCCTTAGTGGTTAACCCACTTGTTTTTGTCCTTTCCCTATTTTTCTCCCCTCCTTTCTTGACTAAGTGGGTTAAACATCATTTAGGGAGGCTGCAAAGTGGAGAATATCCAAAATTGGTGTGGAATGATGAGTTATTTTGATTAAAAAGTGAAGAAATTGGCTTTTTGGTTTGCTAGTAGGGTTGATAATATCATTAACGATATCGCCATATCGTTAACTATATGGCCAATATCGTTAACGTATGGCATATGCAGGCGGGCTTTTCTTCTTTATTTGGGCTTTTAAGGGAAAAGAGGCCCAATGAAACAAGGCAGATGATTTCCGGGCGATTTCAGGACCCTGAAAAATGTGAAAAGCTAATAAGGGAAAAATTACATCTTCATCATCGAACTCGCGAGTCTGGAGTAAAAATCCCGTGCTCACTCTTATACTAATTCGTGTTGCATTGAAATATTTATCGAAACTTACTTGGAATGTTGCTATTCAATGTTACTCACCACTCATCCTTGCCAAATGATAAATGTTGTGCCAATCTACTAAAGCGCTCACACTCTCAACGTGGGCTAATACTCGAAACAATAATTTTGTTCGAAATATGAACCAACATCAAACTTGTAATACCTAACAATCACAATAACCTTGGAACATATGTTATAGTATAGGTATGGATAATGTATAAATAACACAAAATCAAGAAAATTTTCATTCTTCAATGTTTTTAATTTTATATAATTTTTTTTGGATTTTTCAGATTTTATACAAATGTCCCCCCACACTAGAGAACACAATGTCCTCATTGTGATAGACTTAACTAGAAAATGAAAAAACGAAACTAAACACATATAAACAAACACAAGAAGAAAATAAAAAGAAATTTGAACCCGATTATTTTCATTCTTCCGAACTTGAATCTGGAGGACTTGATGAGATATCCAAATTCTACTTCTTGAAGTACAAACTCAACTTATGGTTTAAAGAAATGTTGGATTTTGTGCGTTGATGAACATCTTGTTGTATGGAAGCTATATCATGGCATGCTTGATCAACATCTTTCACGAATTTCCCTCTCCAAGTATCTTCATTAGCATGTGTACTCCCCGAGGCTTGTCTTGTTTCATTACTTCCGATTTGAACTTCCTCGTCAGAATTGTTCTCTTGAGAAGTAAATTCTTCTGTTGGTCTTAACTTCCTAACCCTTACTCCATACGGTAACAATGTAAATTTCCCATCCTCTTCCTTAACTAATCCCGCTCTCTTCATGTAAACTCCTCCCATAAAGTTGAACTTCTCTCTAGGACTATATTGGTATGGCAGTTGGTTCTTTGCTCCCAAAATAATTCCAAAAGTTGTATCTGCACCTCCAACTCTAGCCTTTTTATGCGTAGTAAGAATAGTGATGGATTCTAACATGTACACTGGAAACTTTAGTCTTAATTGTGAAACGGCGCACTCCAATATAACCAAATCTTTCATCGATACTTTGGTAGTCTCATGTCGAAAGAAAGGTCTTTGAGAGATAAACTTGTGAAGGTAAATAAGGCTATTACTCCGAATGTTCTTGTTGGATGATTTTTATCATCGTATCGATCTAATCCCGTTAACTCAGTCCATACACTCGCTAGATCATAATCATCTTCCTTTTCAATCTCGTCATAGGTTTCTCCAAAACTAAACCACTTAATTAAATCCATTAAATTGAACTTATACTCATTCCCTTCAATCCTAAATTTCCTATTGAGAAAATTCCCATCCTCCATAACAGTAACCAAAAATTCGAGGACCATTCCTCATTAAACAGGAAACGCATATTCACAAAGCTTTCCAACCCAAATAGTGAGAAGTATTCCTCTACTTCCACATGTATTCAAGCATCAATTGCAAAAGTAGGATCATAGAAGAGTGTACCTTAGAAATTAAAGTTCTTGATCCTCTTGTATCTTTGCTTGTTGATTAACCAATTTTTTCTTTCCCTTGGTTGCTGCTGATTTCTTTGGAGCCATTGAAATTTAATTCAAGAATTTGAAAGAAAGATTTGTGTTTTGATTTTGGGAAAAACAGAGAAAATTTGCTTTGTAAGAGTTAAAAGTTGTGTAAAAGAGTTATTGATTTGTGAAAATCAACTAGGAAAATAGTTACATATATATAGGAAATAGGGTATGTTATTTTTTCAATGGATATATTTTCAATATAACCGTTAGAAAAAGAGTCATTACAGTAATAACTGCTGTGAAATCACGCTTGTCGCGATCGCGAAGGATTATCACGATCATGACTTTTACTTACACAGAAATAGAATGCTTTGACAGCTTTATTCACGAGCGTGAAACAGGTCACAAGCTCGAATTGTTTAGAATCCAAAAACTTTTCACTTTTCTTTTATTTTAAAACAACACTGACTTAAAAACACACACAAAAACAAAATAAAAATTTACTACTATATAAATATATATTGGACAAGATAAGAGATTTAAGTGCCAATGGAGTTTCCCAACCCCTTGACTTCATATTCATGGATGAAATCTAACTTGACAACTTCTTGAATGCAAGCATCAATCAAGTCAAGTTTCATGCATATTTCTTCATCCATTGGATATTTATAAGCCCGATCCATATTAAATTCAACAGTATCATCACCTATCCTTAACTTAATTTTACCTTCCGACACATCTATCAATGCTTTGCCAGTATGCATAAAAGGTCTTCCTAAAATTATAGGGCACTTTTCATCATATGCAAAATCTAGCACAATAAAGTATGTCGGAAAAACAAACTTATCAACTTTAACTAGCATGTCTTCTATTATGCCATAAGGACGTTTAATAGACTGGTCGGCCAATTGCAAGACCATATTTATCCTTTTAACTTCATCAAGCTTCAACTCTTTGAAGATCGATAAAGGCATAAGGTTTATACTAGCCCAAGATCACATAAACATTTTGGAAAAGAAATGTTTCCAAGTTCACACAATATTGTGAAACTTCACAGATTTTTAAGTTTAGTGGGCATTGTAGCAGCTATTATTTTGCTACAATCTTCAATTAAAGATACATTCGATATTCCTTCTAAACTACGTTTACGAGATAAAAGTTCTTTAATAAACTTACCGTAGTTTGGAATATGTTTAATGGCTTCAATGAACGAAAGATTGATTTCCAGACCTTTAAGTTTGTTGATGAACTTGATAAATTGCTTATCCTCATTCTTCTTTTTCATTCTTTGTGGAAATGGTGGTTGAGGGGGATTGACCTTTTGTTCATCCACTCCTGCTTTATCATTAGATTTACTCAAATAATCATCCGGCACTTCAACAACATCATTAGCAAGCTTACCCGAGGGATCTAATTTATCTAGTAATTTACCACTACAAAGGGCTATAGCATGCATATTTTCCTTAGGATTTCCTTCTGTGTTACTAGGCAAATTGCCTTTTCCTCTAGATGGAATTGCACTCGCTAATTGTCCAACTTGTATCTTTAAATTATGAATAGAAGATGATTGATTCTTAAACATCTGATCCATCTTATTTTCTAACTTCTTATAACATTCCTCATTCTCTGATTGCTTATTACAAACTCCTTCCAGAAACTTATCTATCTTACTAGCCAACTATCCTATTCTATCAGTACTCTTATAATTATTTTTGTTGATTATCACCATACTTCAAATTAGAACTCCTATAATTATTTCCATTATTGCAATAAGAATTCCCTTGACTTTGAACATAATTTAATTGCTCACCTACATATGGGTTAAAGTTACACTCAAAAGTAGTGTGTCCTATTTGGCCATAATTTTCACATGTCAATGGGTTACTCTTACTTATATGTATATTATCTATTTCATGAGTTAATGCAGATATTTGCGCTTGCATAATAGAAATAGGGTCTAATTCATTGACCATTTTAACTAAACTAGAAGATGTAGATGCAACATGTGAATGAGTAGGATTAGTAGTACTTACTTGTGCTCTCTCCACCGGCCACATACTATTGTTATTTGCCATATCTTCCAAAAGATCAAAGGCTTCTTGACTAGTCTTCTTCATAAGAGATACCGCAGCTATAGCATCAATCGCTCCTCTTGTTGCATGATTTATTCCATTGTAGAAAGTTTGTAGAATCACATTCTGGGGTAAACCATGATGAGGATAAACTTGCTAAAGTTCCTTATAACGTTCCCAGGCTTTGTACAAGGATTCACTATCCTTCTGAGTAAAGGAAGTGATTTCTTTAATGAGTCTTACAGTTTTGGCTAAATGAAAGTATTTAGTCAGAAAGGCATTGAATTTTGGGGTAATGAATTCAACCAAACTTTCACTTTATCATGGAGCGTAAATGGAAATAAGCGAAGTTTAACTGCTTCATCAGGGACATTGGGCATTTTGAAAGTATTATAGACTTCTAGAAAGTTTGCAATGTGAGCATTCGGATTTTCATTTGATGGACCATAATATTGCACATTATTGCTAATCATTTAAAGCAATGCTGGCTTGATTTCAAACTAATTTGCGTTAATTGGTGGTCTAGTAATTACCTGATGTTATCATTAATGGTCGGAATGACATAATCCATGAGCCTTGGTTGAGGTTGATCATGATTTTGTTGATCTTCGTCAGCCATCATTTTTCTTTGTCTCTTATTTATCCGTTTCTGCTCTTAACAAATCGTTCTATTTCTGATTCGAAAGACGCCAAACTTTCTCTCGAACTACGCGTACTTGG
>CATIWQ010773660.1:0-36303 GCA_949673415.1 Euphorbia schlechtendalii | reverse complement strand
ATCCACTTCAATTAAGAACCAATCAACATTTCAATTCTCCGTGAATAGAATAATTAGCAGAAGAAACCCCAAATTTCAATAACCAATCAGAAACGCTAAAATACAATACTGAAAACAATCTTACCTAACGGTTAGGGATTCGACGGTGAGCTGAAGAACGGGAAAGAGACAGCGTTGGAAAGAATGGCGAGATTGGAAAATGCTTAAGGATTCGACGGTGAGCTGAAGAACGGTGGAAGGATTTATTTGCAGTGGTAAGGAATCGACAGAGTACTACTTGGTTATGGAATTGACGGTGAGAGGAACGACGGTGGAAGGAGATTTGCAGTGGTGAGGAATCGACGGTGAGATGAAGAACGGTGGAGGAGATTTGCAGTGGTGAGTAAGAACCGTGATAGAGTTCGCGCAATGAGTACTGAATTTGCTGGGTATAAATTTTAATTGAGCATTACCGTCGGTTAATATTATAATAACTGACGGTAATGCTCAAATTAATCCGATGGTTGATTATAGTTTAAGAAATACCGTCGGTTATTATAATATCAACTGACGGTATTTCTCTAATTCAATCCGGACGGTTTATAAATAGAGTTATACCGTCGATTAATAATATATCAACCGACGGTATTGCTCTAATTACATTCCAGTCGATTTATTTATCACAAACAGACGGGATTAGTATGGAAATCCCGTCGGTTTATCTTTATAACCGACGGGAATTCCCTTGGCGCCGTAACAGCGTGTTTTCGACGTCAGCTCCGTACAAAACCGACGGGAATTGGTCGACGTTACAGGCCAATTCTCCACTATTGCAAGTGGACGAGGGAGTTATCTCTTTGATTATTCCGAGATTAGTGACGACGGAAGAAAATGATTTGCTCACTATCAAGGACACGGTTTTCTCCATGGATGGTTCAACCGCACAAGGTCCGGACGGCTTCACTAGTTGTTTTATCAACACTTTTGGAACATAGTGAGTTCGGATGTGTGCCGTGTGGTTCATCAATTTTTTGACAAAGGGTGTATGCTGTCCGGAAATAATTCGAGTGTCATGGCTCTTATTCCCAAGGTAGAGGGGGCTGTTCGGCCAGAGAATTTTAGGCCTATTGCGATGACAAACTCAAAATTGTGACTAAAATCGTAGTCGGTAGGTTGGGAGATATTGTGTCGTGAATTGTTTCCCCAAATCAATTCAGTTTTGTTAAGGGCAAAAATATTCATGAGGCAATTGCGATGGCGTCGGAGGAGCTTAATGTGCTTAATCGACATTGTCATGGTGGGAATCTTGCCATGAAGATAGACATTCGAAATGCTTTTGACACTTTAGATTGGAGGTTTTTTGTTGGCTATGCTTCGTAACTTGGGATTCTTGGATATTTTTGCGAATTGGATTCATAATATTCTTCATTCAACGAGAATCTCTATTCTCACCCCTGTGGGGATCACGTGGTTATTTAAGTTGTGCAAGGGGAGTTCATCGGGGGGATCCGCTGTCTTCGCTTCTTTTCTGCATTGCTGATGATTTTTCGAGTCAAATGATTAGCTCATTAGTGAGCGCGGGGAGTCTAGATCAGATGCGTCACATGTCGAGTGAGTATTTTACCTCTCATCTTTTTTATGATGATGATTGGTTTTTTGTTTGGCAAGTTTGAATAACATGGCTGTCATACGAGATTCGAGCTATATGGTAGTATATTTCTGGCCAACGTGTAAACTGGGGTAAATCAAAAATTTATTTTAGGGCTTGAGTTTTGGGTTTGCGTGCGGAGCACTTGGCAACAACTACTGGGATTCAATGTGGGGATTTTCCATTTTCTTATTTGGGAGTTCCATAACTCTGCAGAGCTCTGAGATCTATTTATTTGCACCCAATTCTACGTAAGGTTATGCAAAAGTTCTCGGGTTGGGTTGGAAGAAGCCTGTCCATGGATGGACGCATTATTTAGTTCAAGCAGTCATCGACGGCTCAATATTGCATTCTTTCTTGGTATACAGCTGGCCGGTTCCCCTTTTGATAGAGCTTGAAAGATCAGTTCAAAACTTCTTATGTTTGTGGAGTACATGTGTTACTCTAACTGCTGCAGGGAGTCTTGGTTTGAAGAAGTTAGCGGACATCAATAAGTCTCTTTTGGCAAAACTAGCTTGAGGTCTTATTTGTGGCAATGGAATTTGTTTTGATTTGCTTAGACGACGGTTTACAACCAACGGCGTTCAGCAGGAAAGACTTACTAATTCTACCATTTGGTGCTCAATCCGTGGAGTTTACAAGTCTCTTCGTGACAATATTTCTTCGTTCATTGGTGCAAATATATAAATTTGAGCTTTCAAAAAATATATATCCGTTGCTGTCATTCTTCAATCTTTACACAAAGCTTATTCTAATTAAACACCAAGCCGAATACTCAAATTATGAATATTAATTACTTCTCATTCATTGAAGATACTATAGAACACAGCCAACTTACTACATAATATTCACATTAACAACTAATTAATTGACTAACTTTTACATAACAAACTAGATACTATAGAACACAGCCAACTTACTACATAATATTCACATTAACAACTAATTAACTGACAAACTTTTACATAACAAACCAATTGAACTAGTTAGTTTCTGCATTACCCTCTTGTTCATCATGATCTGCATCATCGTTCTTGATCTCCTCCAAGGGTTTATTCACATAAAACCATGCAACAATCATATAATAAACCAAATTAACACCTTGTATGGCTGCTGCAAGATAATAGAAGGAATCTAACTTCCCTCGGTTTATATTCCAGTTCGGCAACCAGATGGTTTTTGGCCCTGTTAATTCACAAACCAACTTAACCAAACCCAACCCCAAAAAATTGCCGATCCCTATCATAACTCCAAGCAGTGCTGGAACAGTACTTCTCGTACTTTCAGGTGATTGACTGTACTTGAATTCCATTTGTCCGACCGTCAAAAAAACACTACCGATTCCATGGATAATATTCTGCGGAGCTAACCATAAAACCGAGATCGGAATTGTTGCATTTGGACTATCTAATAAATTGTTGTCTGCCACAACTTTTTTCCGTTTTGTTTCAACTGCTGCCGAAACAATTGTAGCGATTCTGTGAATGAAATTTCCGATCCCGATTCTTTGAAGGGGAGTGATTCCAGCAGGGTTGGTGGTGAATCGATGGGCCATTGGCACTAGAGCTTGTTCATACACAACTAGCCCCAAAAGGTTAGTTAGAATGCTGAAGGCTGCTAAAGTAACCTGGGGAATCTGAAAGGAGTGAGTTAAATGTCGATTCATTGAACCGGCTGCCTTGATTACAAAATCTTGGATATGAGAAGATGCTGCTGCCCCTAAAATTCCTGGTGCAAAAATAGGTAATAGTCTTATTATTGATTTTATTTCTTCAACTCGGTGGACTGTGTTCAGCCTCCATAGGTTTGGATTCCTTGAATTTGGCTGTTCTTCTTCAGTTATAATTGCAGCTTTGTCAAGCCACCTGCATTCATTTGATACACGATGAAGAAAAATGGAAAACTGACATGATTTGTGACTGATGTGATGTATGGGAAAATATAAACTTATTAATTAATTATAGAACAACACTACTTACTTGAATTGGTTGGTGTGTAAAAGCAAGCCACTAACAGAAATAGAAGCATCAAGCTCTCTATTTTGGAAAAGCAGTCAAGGATCTTCAGGCAAAACTAATTTGCGCTTCTTGAAAGCAGCAACCATAACTTGCGTCAATCTTACCAAAGGGCTTCTTCCCGGTTTAAGTTTAAGATATAGTGGAGATCCAACCACAAAAGTCACAATCGATATGACCCAAACAACAGTTGGAATTCCAAACCCCCATGACCAGCCAAATTTTTCTTGAATGTAAGCCATGATAGTTAAAGCAGTTAAGGATGCTAAATTCGATCCAAAAGAATACCAGTTGAAAAAATTCCAACTCCTAGCATCCACACTTGCTTGTCTCATATCAAATTGATCTGCAGCAAAAGTGTACAAACATGGCCTCAAGCCACCAGCTCCTATGGACGTCAAGAGAAGACAAGTGTACAACACCCATAACTGTAACTCTGATGCTTGCTCACAATCTTCTCGAGAATAAGGACATGGTGGCGGTCGCAGAGATGGAAGCACTGCAGACAATAGAATGCAGATCATTCCCCGTTACATGTTAATGCAAAATATGTTAGTATTGGAATATTAATAAAAGCAAGATTTTATATTGAAATCTTCGAAAACGATTATTCAAGTGAAAAGGTGGAAAACCAGATGGTAAATAATGGAAGCAACAATGATTGTCCAAAATCGGCCGGCAAAAGAATCGGCAATAAGAGCACCGAGAATTGGAAGGAAATTTGAAATTGCGGTGAATTGGGCGAGAATATTGGACGCCTTAACAAGCGGCAGATTCAATTCACTCACTAAATATGTTATCATATTGGAACGTAATGAAGAAATTTATAGCAGAAACATCAGTCATATTTCAATGCAATAATCATTTAAGAATGTATTGAAGAAATTTAGGTAACTAATTGTGTAATCTAACTTCTGAGGTAATTAACTCAACAACTTTTTAGGTAATTTAACTTCCGGGGTACCCTAACTTCAAAGGTTATTTAACTTAGTAACTTTTTATCTATTATAACTTTTGAGATAATTTAACTCAATAACTTCTTAAAAACCTCCACGTGCATTCCTTTAATAAATTACCGTTTTCCATGGAATATGATTTTGTTTAAGTAGCATAGGCTATATATCTAGTTAAACTTAATGGCTTTCTACTCCTATTTAATTAATTTGTATTTGAAGTAGAAAAAGAAAAAAGGAATCCCTATGATTTCTTTTTTGCAATACATCCGTATGATTTCTATTTAGTTTAATTTCGATATTGAAACTGCATTTCTATTTAGAAGGAAGCAAATATATTTTCAATCATCAATATGTTTGTATGCTCAAGAGAAATTATATCAGAAGGAATAAATTTGAATTATGAACTAATCTCTCATTAATATCACTCATGAAATTTGAAATTAGTCCATGCAGCAAGGGCTAGTGAGTTATATATGTAGTATAACGATATAAAAAAACTAGATTTCCTGGTCAACAGATTTTATTGGTAATCCATCGTTATATTGCAAGAAATCCATTAATGTATACATTTTGAATTCTATCAAATTATGTGGGAAGATTTTGTGAGCGATAAATTCATTTCTAAATCCGTCGATTCTATGTCGTAATGAATTAATATATTGCTTTCTATTAATTATAAAATTCTACTTGTGCATTAATAATAAGCTAACATTGATGTAAATTTAGAGTTTGGTGAAATTTTGGCATTTAAATTTAATCCGGGGAATCATAATTAATGAAAATTATTAATGGGCATGTGATTGATATTATATAATGGTAATAAAGTACAGTTACTGCTTTGATTGAAGATTTGTCAATTTAGGAATACAAACAAAATAATAATTTAAAGTCTCATTGACTAGAACCTTTTAAGGTTTGATGCTATGTTACACCAATAAAGCTTCTTAGATCTTAACAGTTATATGGGCATCCATAGTGTTTAATTCTAACATTTCTAAACTTATAAGAGGGCTGCTTCGGCTTAGTGTAATCCTTCATAGGATCCTCATATAAGTGGCTTTCAAGAACGAGAAACAACTAAAAAGATGAGCAATGTTGAAATCCGCATCATTTGGAGACTGGCTAAGGTTTCATCATGAGTTGGCTAGGGTTTTTCATGTCTCCTTGGATCATTGGTAATCAGTATTAAAATGCAATTAATAACTATTTAATAAAATATTTTCAATGATCTTAGTTCTAGCTTTTCTATACCTATACAAGGTCTCTTTCAAAATTAATATGAATAAAACAAAAACAACATTGAGGAAGAATAAGACATATAACGGAAACGCCACTAATTATTAATTATAATTACACCATAGCATGTGTTATGTTTTACAAATGAGAAAACAAAAATAATTGTTTGAATTCTTGAGGAAGTCATCACTCTAGTAAATAAACAAATATCAACGGACTGTTTTTTTTTTTTTTTAATATTGCATTGTTTTTAACCATAGTTATTATTTGATAGATAGACCATCCAAATATAACGTAAATTTGCACATTTGACTAACTAAGCATATAAGAAACATAACGTTGTTTGTTATGTATTTTATGGTGGAAAATAATCTCCATAAAGTTCGATATGCTTAGCTGACATTTGGTGTATTTTGTTTGATGAAGCACAAGAAAGTCAAATATTGTTAGTTAGTTCTCTTAAACTTCACTCCGCTCCCTTTTTTGAAGAAATGAGGCTTAATGACAAGGGAAAAGAAAGACGGGAAACAATGGCAACTACAATGGATTCGACTGTTACAAAGCCGAAGGGCTAAAGGGCCATTCCACAATTCGCCGGTTCACTTCACTCCCTTATTTTAAGTTGAATATTGTAATACACTTATATTGTTAGCCTGTTACTTTTTTTGAAAAATCTCCGGAGGAACAGCGAGTTCCTCCAATGGTATAAGCTTGGGTTAAATGGTAAGCCTGTTGCTAACACTCGAGTTTAAGATTGTAATAATTGAATATGTTTATAGGGGAAAACTTGTAATTCACTGAATTATCATTTTATCACATTTTTATTGAGAGCTCGAATTTTATACTCAGCGAGAGCAGTTTATTGCATTTTGCTTTCGTTTTTTTTTTGTTTCATATTCTTACTTTTTTGTTTGTTTTTTTAATAATATTCAAGCCTGAACCTCAACTTTTTTTTTGAATTAAATCGAAGAGTGAGTCGAGCAAAAGGTTGCTTGGTCGTCCTGACTAGGTTGATCAAATCACAACCTTCAACTCTAACAATCCCCTCCATATTATTAAAATAAAAATATAATAAACAATAGAGTAACAAAAGCGAAGAAAAATAGGAAATGAAAACAAAGAAATTAAGAGAACCGAATCATGCGTCGGCCATTTAATCATGAAAGTCTAAATGCTTAATAATAAGGATACATGATACGATTTTTATTTATTAAAAAAATATTCTCGTTTGAAAGGATGCGCTCTGCTAGGGTTTCTTGCCCCCGTAATCTCACAAGATTTTCCAGCCTCTCTGATCTTTTTTTTCCCAGTTTTCTTTTTTAATCTTGGCTTCTTCCTAAGCTTCTGACCTTGTCTTTCTTTAGAACTTTTGTTTGCCGGTTTCTTGCGCCTGTCAGGTCAGACTCTTCTTGTTTGAACAGTTTCTTACGTAAGCCTGGTTTGCTTTCTTCTTGTGCGTTCGGTTTGCTTGTTTTCTTGATTTATTTTTGGCTTCTTGGACGTTCTGGCTAAGGGCTTTTACAACAACTTCTTTTGCGCAAGCATCTTGGTTGCGTATTCATGGCTTTCATGCAGTCGAAAGCAGCTTTTATAACTGATTTATTTCATGAGTAGCGTGTACGAGTGCAAAAGGAATAAGCTAGCGAATAAGGGAATGTCAAACAAGCCTAACATGGATTTGCCTAAGAGGAATAATAGGGCAGCAGGTCCAAGCACAACCCCGTCAAAAAAATCTACAAGAAAGACTTGGCTCTATAGTTCTAGCAAGGAGATTTTTTGACAATATCGGGGAAAGCCTGAAGGAGAAGAGATGTAAGCGGATACTTGTTGGCATGGATCGTGAAAAGTTCAGAATTGGGTCGTCAATGTGCAATTGAGGCATGAGTAGGTAAACACACCGCTAAATCCCGAAGGTATTAGTACGCTAATTGCAAATGATACTCTAGCTATAGAGGGTCGGCAATCGTGGGCTGACATGGTTGATGGCAAGGAAGAGAACTGGGAGACAGTCGTTAGAAAGAAAAATAAAATTGGCAGTGGCAGCCATAATGTGAGCGATCCGGCAGCAGCCTGTTCCAACAAATCAGACAACTTGCTTTTGCGACGGAATTTCGACAGGTATTCAGAATGATTATTCTCTATTGTGTTATGAAAGTCCACACGTGGGGCCACCGAAAGTTATTTTTTCGAGGCCCATCACCGAAAGCCACCGAAAGTTGATTTATTGGGAGCCATCATCGAAAGTTGTTTTGTCTCTATGCTTCAACATTTCATTATAAATAGGATGAATTGCAAAGCAAATGATCATCACAAATTTGAGAGCTTGAGAGCATTTGGAGAGTTAGAGAGAAATTAGTAGAGAGGAAGATCAAAAGCGGGTCAAGCAAAAATTAAGTCTAGTAATTTTTGCGCCTTTGATTACATCTATTAAGGGTTTTCTTTAAGAGAATTTCTCTAAAAAATTCTAGGGGATAATTGGGTGTGAGGTGAGAGTTTTGTAAGTACTATGTAACTTTCTCCATAAATAAAGTCTGCAGCAGCTCCGGAGAGGTAGGCGAAATTGGCCGAACTTCGTCATCAAATATTGTGTATTTTTCCACTATTATTTTTTCGCATTCCATTAATCTGGTAGTACGAGAATTACCACGTTTATTCCCCAACACAGCAAAGCAATTGTATTTTATATAAATCGAGTTAACCAAAATGACGCCTTTCGGTTTGAAAATTAGGGGAATTGAATTAATTATAAACAGAAAAGTAATTGTTTTATCGTATGGCAACAGATTTTAGATTTTATTTTTAACAAATAATTGGATTTTTATATTCATAATTCTCACATTGAAAAGCCAGCTGTTAATTCAAGAAAACAAACAATTGAAGAAAAAATGCCAAACAATGAACAATTTTTAGCATTAAGCGTTCATGAGGTAATCTGCTTGCATTTTCTTAAGAAGCAAAATCCCAAACTACATAATGAAGCTATGTTACGAACATCAACTCAAACAATGAAAATCAGAACATAAGCTAAGACATAGATGAGCAATCCATGGTGAATGTTTCAAAGTTGGGAACCGGCATGGAAAGAAAAATGCAAGCAGAAAGTGGCATTGCCAATTATTTTCCCCTAATACCATCTACCCATCTTCAACGTTATATAATCAGTTTCCATTTTATGCATAAAATTAATCATCTTTGAATAATAAACAAGCATACAAACGAATTATGGACTCAGTATAGGTAAACAATATACTCAAAAATAGAAGTAAAAAGAACCTCAAGGCAGAAAAGCCTCAAGCTATGGGCATCCAAAGCTTTTTGGTAACATATCTACTGCTTTTTGGTAAGATGGGCGAAATTTCCCCTAATTCATGAAAAATACGAACACCATCACTTGCGTAATCTAGCAGAAAATAATTTAAGCTTCAAATACTGAGCAAGTAAAAGAAAGAAAAAAACCAACGTTTGTAGAAATGGAGCATGGACAAAGCAGCGTTAACTCCTGAATTGTTCACTTCCTCATCTAATCGAACATGCAGACGCCAATTAAGTATAGCATATATTAGTAATTTTGAAGAAAATGATACGTAATTACCTTATTGAGGACTGAGAGACTGCGCCTGAACAGTGGGGTTTTAATAGAAAAGGAAGAAGAACAGCCATGGATAAGGAATAATGGAATTGAGCGAATTGATATCACGCTTTTGGAATTGAGGTATAATTATACCGCCATAGACAGGTGCATTTGTGTTGTAAGGAAATTGTTAATGCCATTTGGAGTGAGTCCAACCATTTTCCTCCGGTATTCCATTCTCCAAATCCCATTTTGCAGGATTTACAGTGTTTTTGTTCCAACCATCAACCTCATTTTCAATTTCTCATTTCAGATTTCAATAAAGTAACAATATTTTATTATTATTATTATTATTATTATTATTATTATTATTATATTAATTTCTTTACATCAAATCTATTCCTAATAACCTAAAAAGTATCAAACACATTAAAATAAATTAAAATAAAATAATATATTAATATAATAATCATTCATCATTTTTGGGAACCCTATTTTGGGATATACTATATGGGGAATGATTAGACTTGATCATTCCTCATATCCATTCCTCATTTTGGAGAATTCTCCGAAATGGGGAACTATTGAACATGCTCTTAGGGATGAAAATGGAGTTTAACGGGGGCAGTGAATGCATTCCCCATCTCTATACCCGTTAACAATGGCGGAGCCTAGACCCTAAGTGAGTTAAGGATCTCTAGTCGGCAATCGTTAATTGATAATTATATATTTTAGTTTATAAAAATATTAGTTCAATGAATTATTAATGTCGTGCAATTTGTTTATAAAAAATCTCAAATCAGTTATATTTTAATCATCAAATATTACGAATTTTATAACAATTATAATTTAATATTATTGTACTTTTGTTATGGTTGATTAATGAAAAATGACTGGAAAGGAAAAAAATTAGGTATAGATAAGTAAATTTTTTTAAAGATTCTAATTAAGAAAAAAAATAAAGGTATCACAATAGTTAAAATTAAAACAACTCAAATTAAATTCTTATTAATGATATTTTTTAAAATTCCCTTTAAAATATTTTCACACTTAAATTTCAATATATCATTTTTGTTATTTCCTTTTGCACTTCATTTCTTACTTTAAGCTTTGTAAAATTTCATCAATGGAGAGTGGGGCAGTAGGATACCTATACATGGAACCTCCGAGTTAGGTGGGGCTTCAGCCCAGCCACACCCTCCCTTGCAACCGCCCTTGCCCCGTTAAGGTTTCTGGAAAAAAATACTCCCCATATCCATATCCTTAAGGATCCGGTGTATTGGAAATTTTTCAATGGAGGTCTATCGGTGTCAGGTTCGGGAATTTATCGGACAAGGGAGTGCATTCCCGTCTCCATATCCATTAAGATTTTAGGTACAAAAATTTTTCCACTCCCCACCCACGGGGAATTCTTACCGGGGAATCTTCATCCCTATCGAAGCGGATATCCATCAGATTAAGAGATTCCCCGCCCCCATTTCCAACCCTAATTATAAGTCTCGCAGCTGGTATTGTTGAATTTATAACTAAAGTGAAGTGGTGATACCTCCAGCTCAAGCCTGTACCTAGACTTGTTTGCGGGCCGGCCGACCACTTCCATGGGCCGGGATTGGACACTATTATATATATTAAGCCCGGCCCAAATTCAAGCCCGTTAAAACCCGAAATTTTATGGGTCGGACTTGGTTATTGTTTAAATACGCAAACCCGACCCGATGAATAAAAAAATAAAATATATTTTACTATTGCCATACATACATACATGATACATCTAATCTTTGTATTAGTATGCAATAATGGGCTTACTATGCGGACTTACACTAGTCCATATCCATATTCTATACAACTATAATTAATTTAAATGAATAAATATTTTTTACTAGTTAATATATAAGTTCATTGCTGAAACAATAGATAGACAAACTGATAAAATGAGATAAGTCTCATTTTACCTCAGGAAGACTGAGTAAGAATTACTTAGCGATGCTGATTAAACTACTAAGCAAATAAAAACAATTAAGATATATGATGCGTGCTGAACGAAATAGTTACTGAATAAATAAATGATAGTGTTCAAGAGAGATACAAACAAGGATTTTATACTGGTTCTAACTCTGGCCACCTCCGGTCCTCATATAACTTCTCTAGGTTTTAATCCACTATTTCAATCTTCGTTAACTAGGCAGAGAAGCTTCACAACTGTTATTACAGCAAGTAGCTTTCAAGCTAATCCTCAAGCAATACTAAAGTACCCTTCTCTATCTCACTATCACTCACAGTATTTCTAACTTTAGAGAATGAAGAACACAACTTATAGAGTCGTTATTTCTCCTTACATTTCTAATCTATTACAATTTCGAGTGATCTAAATATCTCTATAAAGAACAAAATGCAAACTTGATGTTATTCTTCGTGATTTGGGAATTTTTGAATTGTTGAGTAAACTTGAATGAAGATTTAGCACTTAAAAAATTCCAGGTATGATCACTAAGTTTGAACTGTTTCAATCTAAGTGGTCGTTGCAAACTTGTCCTTCAACTCGTTTAATCTTTAATTTATCTTCTCATTTGGTCTTTGAGATTCTTTTCGTTTGAGACACAATTTAATCCGTTGAAAGACAGATTTATGATCGTTGATGTGCGAGAAAAATCCATTAATCTGTGAGATTAAATCGTTGAATGAAAATATCACCAAGCCTTAATATACAATTTGATTCAGTCTTGCGAAACAGGACGCACGTTACTAAGTGGCATTCTTTGATGGGGTTGAATTCTGGACGTTGCAGAATGGCGCGACTAGGCTTGAAATGCGACGAGGCAGTCCTTTTTATCTTGACTGATCGACATTTCATATTAATAGCTTTTTCCTTGGATAATTATTCCTTTTTTTTTCAGCGTCAGGTCATCTTTGAGACCTGAAAAGCATAAACCTAGGAATGTTTTATTTAAAGGATCAATGGTTAAAAGTGCACAATGTTATCTTAAGGTTAAGTCAATACACTCAGCATAAGGAGTAATAGATAAAGGGCTGAGTGTATTGCTGTTTACTTCTGCTAAGTTACTTTTTTACTTAGCAAGACTGTGTTGGTTTATTATCTAAGTTTTTAAACCAGCTATTTTTAACTTGACTAATCTCAATTTACTAAGACTAAAATACTTATCACAATACTTACTTAACGTTTTCTTTCCTAAGGTTTAACATTCTCAAAAACCTTATGTTGCACCTTTTTCAATAACACACCTAGCAAGTATACTAGTGTCACTTTGTAAGAGTGGCAAGTAAAAGTATCGTATCCCACAGGAAGGTCATTATGTCAGTTTGCACTTATCATGATAAATGGACTAATGGTGGGGTAAATGTGATTTCTTAAAAAGGGGGATTTTGTTGAGTGTTAAAGACTTGCTATAATGATAAAAACAAAATTAAAAAGTGATTTAAGAGATTCAAGTTCAATCTGCCCAATTAGTAATCTAAGACAATCTTTCCTAGCTTCAGCACAAGTCCTTGCTCAGCAATCCTATTCCGAGATCTCTTAACCTTAAATCCCTAAACCGCCTATTAAGTTAGTTTAGTTTATTACTAAGCTAAACACACTTCACCTTTCGATCCTTCATATGAATAACAAAGTAGCATTAAGTTTGGTTAAGAATTCATCAAGTGAAATCCAATGTATACAAAAAATTATCTTTCGATCTCATAAGTGTATGTGTGTGAAGGTCTTCTATGTTGAGCAGATCAACTTTCGGTACTTACTGCTCAACCTAAGCATGTGATCAAGTTTCATTCAAGCATTAAGGCATTCATTCACACAAAATTTTCAAACTAAGCAAAGGACAAGATACTTTACAGCAAGGGGAAGATCTCCTTAGACTGCCATTCATAGGGCAGGCTTCACTTGATAGTAGACTACTCACCCATCTCCATTAATGACTCAACCAAAACCATAAATGAACAGAGCTTGAAAGAAAATGTAATAAATGGCAAAAAAACTTCCAAAGAATAAGAACAAAACTATTAGATTGATAAGTGGGGGAAAAACAAAAGTGTATAAGGGATATACCCTTAGCATTCCCACCAAAAGCACATGGCCCCTAAAAAGGCCCAAAAATCCAAGACAATTTTCAGCCACATGTTCACACAAAAATATCTAGATATTGAACTTACATATAATAAAATAATGTCCACTTGCTAATCAAGGGACAACTAACAACAAACTAAACAAACTAAGTTACTATAAAAAGCAAATTACAAATTTCTTCCCAACCAAAGTATCTTCTCTCTCCTGGTGACGTCAACGATAGCCTCAACTCTTGGTGTAGCCCTTCTTTCTCGATTTTTTACCTTTTTTTCCAGCTTCGCCTAGAAGGTCTCATTCTCCAACTGAAAACCTGAAATATATGAAAGTCTTCATAAAATCTGCTCATTCACATTTAGTTTTAACTCGATTATTCCTAGATTTTGATGACATATTTTCTACCTATCACCTTAACTCAAAATTGCTAAGCTTATCTTTAAGCTTGGGTTTAACAAGTTTTTTTAACTTTATTATTGATTAGTTTAAAATTTATAAAATTAATCATAAAACTAGGAATATTTTGTTTTAAGGATCAAGGGTTGAAAGCGCACAATGTTATCTTAAGGTTAACTCAATATACTCAGCATAAGGAGTAAGATAAAGGGCTGAGTGTATTGCTGTTTACTTCTGCCGAGTTACTTTTTTACTTAGCAAGACTGTGTTGGTTAATTATCTAAGTTTTTAAACCAACTAATTTTAACTTGACTAATCTCAATTTATTAAGACTAAAAGACTTATCACAATACTTACTTAACGTTTGCTTTCGTAAGGTTTAACATTATAAAAAACCTTAACTCAAAATTGCTAAGATTATCTTTAAGCTTGGGTTCAACAAGTTTTTTTAAATCTATTATTGATTAGTTTAAAATTTATATTTGTTGTTGTTTGTTTAATTTATAATATTTTTCATGTCGTTTAAAATATTTTTAATGATAAAATTCAAATATATATTATTGAATTTTTTTTAAAAAAATAAAAAAACTAGAAAAATTAAATAAAAATTAGTATGTTTTTTGTTTTTTATTTTAGAAAATGAAAAATTGGAAAAAAATTAGAAAATAAGAAAAAAGCTGAAAATAAAAATTAAAAATAATTTTCTGAAAGTAAACATGCTCTAAGTTGTCCATATTTTCCACAAGAAGAGAAAGACAATAGTTAAAAACGAAGCAAGGCAGAACCAAAATAGTTAGACAAAATATGTACATTTTTTTTGAAAAACCTCCGGAAGAACTATGTGTTTTTTCATCGGAAAAAGGTTGGAAAGGGTGAAAATTTCGGGACGAACGTCTCAACTAGGTTGATGCGTTCGCTTGTCTACAAAACACCCTAACCTTTTTTATTAAAAAGAGCGCGTCACAAAATGTGAATTGCCCAAATAAATACAAAGTTCAATTATAGAGTAAACTCGGATCGACTAAAATATCCGAGGCCGAAAAAGAGAAAACTTTCTTCCTACATTTAAAATAAAACAAACATTGATAAATATTTGCAATAAACAAATCTTCACACTCGAGGACTCCATCGAAAACGAACTTGTTTCTTCTCTTCCAAATGCTCCATGCAATTGAAAACCAAAGTGCCGTTGCGAATTCTTTCCTTGCCTTGTTTGAAAAAAATGATCTCCAAAGCAAAAGAAAATCATACAATCGTCTCGGGATAGAAGAAGAAATCCCAATCCATTTGAGCGCACTGCACCAAACGACCCAGCTATATGTACATTAAAATGAAGATTAGATGATAAAAGAAATCATCATAAAACGCTTTAGTTGATACAAAAGTAGTTAGAGGGAAAATTAGTGGCGGAGGGACGGGTGGGGGCGGTGGAGCACGTGCTCCACCGGTACTGGAATCCTCTCCCAAACCCTATGCCAAAAGTAATTTGATGCCCCATCATGTTTTTAGAAAAGAAGAAGTCATGTTAGTTCACGAAAGGTTGAAGAAGATGAACTGAATTGAATTGCCAGTTTAATATTAATTAGACAATTTCCCAACAAATTGAAATAAAGGATATGTTTACCAGCCAATAAGATAAAAGAAATGAGTTATGAGAATGAAACAAAATATGATAATTATCCTTTTACCTTTTATTTTTACGATTAAATTTTATTATAAAAACTTAATAATATTCATTAATTTTTTTATTAACAGATGTGCACTTTTCTATTTGAAATGATATTTTTATTAACCCAGTCTTTTCCATATTTTTTTTGTCACCTTGAAGATAAATATTAAGTACTAAGTTATTAACCGAGATGAATGAAGTTATAAGATCAATTGGTTTTCTAATACATCTTTACAATTCAGATTTTTTATTTATTTCATCTTATTTATTATTATTCGTCCATTTTATCCAAATTTCTTTACTACTAATGTCATTGGTTTACTATTATCAACCGCTATCGAAATGAATTCATACCCTCAACACACTAAATAAGGATATGATTTGCTGAAATTATGAAATGTAAACCCAAGAACGAATGACCAATTAAACATGCTTTTAGAAATAACGAATATTTCGTATAAGGAGATCTGTTATGCAAATGTGTTCTTATGTTTTAAGGTTTAAAATTGATGAACTGGGATACGAAAAATGTTTTTCTGAAGTTGCTACTAATTAAAAGATATTCCAAACCCAAACCACCATCAAACATTGCATTAATGTCGATATAACTGATATAACTAATGAAAGAAGATTCCGTAGCCGGCACATTACCGGCTTAAATGGGTACTATTAATTTATTTTAACTCGGAAAGATTTTTTCACACATATGTGTGCCCCTTTGAAGTCGGAATCCTGGCTCCGGCACTAAGGAAAATGATTCTGATTAAGAAAGACATTAGCAGCATAAACTTTGACACGAATCGTTTTTGCAGAGATAGAAGAAAAATAAACACAAAGAATTGAAGATTTGGAGAAGTAAACTGCACCCTATGCTATTACTGATGTGCAAAAATAAACTCCATGTCTTCAAAAGACATCTCCAAAAACAATCGCAATGGATCACTTCACTTCAGTATGTCAAATTTGTACCACATCCAAATAGCATTCTAAACAAAACAAATAAATCATAGTCCAATATCAAAATCGGGTGGTAACTTGGGAAAAGAGAGCCTTGAAATCTTTGGTCAGGGTGCCGGTTCCCTCCGGCTTTGAGGCAAGGTCAAAGGCCTTAAATTTCGCTTCCTCAAATTTCAACGCCTGTTTTAGCGAAATCAAAGGTGTACAAATTTTTAGCTAACAAATTCTAGTGCAAGTGAACAAATGCAGAGGAAATAAAATAATTACTACCTGAATGCAAACTTCTGCAACGTCTGGCCTAGCAATGGTTCTCGTCTCTGTCTGAAGAAGCTCGTCATCCTTCCCAACAATTAATTCTCGAACGCCTCCTTCTTTGTCTTGCAGGCCACCCGCCCTAGTTCGATTATTTAAACTCTCGCCAGTTGCAAGGCAGAAAAATAGTATTAGAATAACGAAGTGTAAAGTCTACCTTATGATTGTGTATGGAATACCGGAATCAGCTAAATACTGTTCTGCCTTTCTCTTCCAGACCTTCAAAAGACAAAAAAAAAGAAGGCATACACTAAAACGGTATAGGTTGAAGTATATATGGATATACTGGTTCGTGTAAAAATATGACACACCAATATATTCCCATTGCCCAAACTGTTCAAGGGGTGATTGAGATTCGTTCCGCCCATCGACCCAACCAGAACGATTTGCTTTACTCCTGCTGCCTTAGCTATTCATAAGAAGTAAACCCATTTCAGCGAAAAAAAGGGATTGACGAAACGAGGACAAAAAAGAGTACTAAAAAAACGAAATGGACTCACCGGCATCGATTTGATTTTTCTGACCAAGCCAATCAACCTATCGGATAATAACAAAATTTGTAAGAGTAAATCGCATAATCTGATCCACGAATAGGAGTTTAGGAATGTAGGTAATACCTGCTCAGGATATGAATTATCTTCGAAATAGAACTCGGGTCTCCCTTGAGAAGGGTCGTAACCAGGTTTCATCTTTGGGACTGCACTTGTGAGAATTACGAGAGCGTCTATTCCTTGGATCGCGGGAATTATACTATCTGCTTCCCTTATATCCCCAACAAACACATCCTCTGCTCCACCAATCTTCTCCTTGCTCTCTTCCGTTCTAACCAAACCTCTTGCCACATATTCGTCACGTCTCTCCTTTAACTTCTTATAAACTATTGAACCTATAATAAGCTCGACATTAAAAATGTAAGCAAACAAATTTAATGAAGACAATAAGGGGTTTCAAAGACCAGAGAGATATTGGTTAGTAGTTACAACAGCAAATCACATTCTTCACTATAATTCAAACTCCCGACTAGAACTTTTAAATTAAAAGCAAAAGCAAAGTATTACTGGACATTATACTAATAAGAAGCTGGAAAAATCACAAATTTGAGCCCAAACATAAACTAAATAGGAAGAATAGCTTAGCCAACCCAAAATCTAATTTACAACTGTTAATTACTCAATGCCTTAACCCTAAACAAAGGAAAACCAGGCTTCATTTGGCTTTAATCAAGATAATATCTATACAAATGGAAATCACCAGGAACAGTTTCCAATCGGTCAAATTTGCCCAAAAAAAACCTATAATTCAACATTGCAAAAAATTCAACCGGTTGCAGAAAGAATTCACAGCAGCCAAACAGAAGATTAGAAAAACGAATAGCGGAGAGGGAGAAAACATACCAGTTCGTCCACCTGCTCCGGTGACAAGGACAGTGCTGGCCATTGAAGCTGATACAAGTTGTAGCCTACTAAAGCCCTTCCTGAAACGAGACCTATTTGAGAGAAATGATAGATTGGAGGAGGAACGAGAAATACGGGTAAGAAAAGAAGATTCTGGAGCCACGCAAGAGAAGACCGAAGGGACACGTGTTGCAGTTGCCATTTGCTTAGGAAACTTGGTTGGTTGTAGTTGAATTGTTTTCCATCCGAATTCCGGTTGCGGTGGAGACAAATGCCCGTGTTTCCGAGCCTCCGGTAGCCGTTACAGGTAGTTACTAGATCTTCTGTGTATTAAATGGCTTATCTTATCTTCCATCTCTGACTTATTTGTAGGATTTCAGATTTCTCATGGGAACATTAATCCCACCCAGTCACGCTCCTCTCGCACGTGCTTCCTCTGTTCCTAATTTTTATTTTACAAATAAAAAGAAATAAAAGCATACCAACAATAAAACTAACAACTACTGCACCTCCGCACGGTTTCTCAAATCGTTGGTTGCAAACTGGCAACTTATTCGTCTTGGGTTTCTCAAACGCTATCATTTGCTATGAAGGTGATTCATGAAGTTCTGGCTTGGTAATCTGTAATTTAAGTGGTACTTCTGCAAAGGCAAAGCTCGAAAGGCGTGTGCTTATTTATTTCGGGGAAGAAGCTTTATCATTCAGAGAAGTGTTATGACTAAAGTTTAATTTCACTCGTATGGTTTTAAAAGAAGGTTATGTTTATCTTGTTTCAAGCTTTTTCTTGATGGTAGATGGTAGTATTATTTTCGAGAAAATTAGTAACATTTAATTTTTGAGATATTCGATGTTCGAATCCAGAGCTTCAGTTTCTTTCTTCACTTTGAGAGGAAGTTGTAGTCAGTAAAACAAGTCTAGTAGTTATTAATAAAATTCTATTATTTTGATCGGATTGTATAACCATGACTTTATTGCTTAATTCTTGTCATTTTTATATATTTAATTTTTAGAGATGCAAATGTTATTGAGAATGTTATAGTTGGAAAAATATATTTACAACAATGATCTCTTAATGTGATTAAGAATGAGATTAGAGGATCTTGGCTAAGCGAATGCCTGATTTATATTGCCTTTTCTTATAGTATAAATTCACATTCATGTAACAATCAAATCTAAATCCTGTATGATTGTTACTTCTATTTTTGGAATGGAAAAGGAAAAATAAATTTCGTTTTTGGTATTCTCGTTTGTTATATTGTAATTCTAATCTTCTCATCAGTTGAGGAGCAACATCTATACCACAAAGGATCAGGATTCTCTGCCATCCAATATGTACCGTAGAGTGCAGTTTCGACAATCTTCCCCCCAACTTAAAAAATGAATGGTTCAAATTTGATTTAATTGCCCGAGTACAAAATAATTCTTCCTATCTACCACAGAACTTTACTGGACTGTTGAACTTCAGTGGACTTGGATAGTGTGGAAACTAATACTTAGAAAAATGCACAAAGGTAATTCAACTAATTTTTCTACGTGAATAGTAATTTTGTTAAATTTAATTTCAAATAAATCATTAAGTTTGAGTTACATATGTAAATGTTAAAGTGTGTGGGGTAGTCATATTAAATAGTTAAAATTAAATTTGGTCAAATATAAAAATATTGACTATTAAGGTGTCGACATGGTCGTAGGAACAAAGAGTAGGATCATAGTGCAAATATCATTTTGTTAAATGGTCAAAGTGATAAGAATATTGGCATATCGATAGGATCTTCTAGGTGATGAATTCAAATTTTGGCGCTTTCTTTTTCTTTCTTTTCGAATGGAAAAGGGTTAGGAAGAAAAGAGCGAAAGTGTCATGCATCCTTCAATGAACCACTGCTTACATAGCTCAACCCGAAGGGAGCACACAGGACATAACACCACGGGGGACTCTGCCCTTCTCCACTCCTTTAAACCCCCCACCTTATATTATAAATGCATTAAAAAATACTTCGATGATCTCAAGATGAGATCGAAAGTCTATGTTGAGTTACATCCAAGCAAAAGATCCAGATTTGTAATGACATCCAAAACCAAAAAACCATCCTACATTTGAAAATAAACCAGCAAAAATAAATACAATACAACATGATGTTGACTGAGCTCAGCTCTTCTTCGGAAACAAATTTGTTACCTCGTTTCAAAATAAACCATGCCATATGTAACCACAGTGACATTGCATAATCACGGTACACTCTCGATTTAAAGAAAGATCTCCATTGGATAAAAAAGTCAACTCCATTGGACGGCATAACCAACATAATTCCAAATAAATGAAACATACTCCTCCAAATCGTAAAACTACCAAAACAATGAAACAAAGCATGTTCCATAGATTCCACTTCTATACAAAAATGACACGTGCCATTCATCACATTGGGACAACCTCTACGGACAAGAAAAGACTTTGTTGGCAAGCTATCATGGAACATAACCAAACAGAAAATTTGTACCTTTGACAATAAACTTGATCTCCAAATCACCGTGAAATTTACCTCAAGTCTTGGTCAATTCGGTCTTTGATAGAATCCAAAGCAGAAAGATGAGGCCGTGTATCTCTTATTAGCACCAACCTACCATATAATCCGATCAGCCACCCAAAGGTACCGTGGCAGCAGACTACGCCCACTAGCCCCGTCAAACAACTCCTCTCATAAGCCCGGGTAAGCTAATCCATTCCTTGAAGTTGAACACATCTTCCCCGGCTTGAAAATCTTAGATTACGTTTCCAAAAGGACTTGCCAAATGAATTAGAATAAACAAAACACGAGAACAGCCCTGTTGCACACTACAATGTTTACGATTACACAAGTGAAATAAGTCGGGAAATAAAAATATCAACGGCTGATTTGCTGTCTAACTCTCACTCCAAAATGATGTCCCAACCCCATTATCGATCTCTACATGTGTTTTTGACTTAACAAACTCCCATAAATGCTCATCTCTAATACAACAAGACACTACATTTTCTAAAGAGGTAATATAACCCGTTCATCAGCATCCGCCAACAAATCCCATGAAAAGAAACCATTACATCTAACACAAATTTCGTATCACAAAGAGTTACGTCCCGACAACTTCAACTTCCATAACCATTTTAATAAAAGACTACAATGGATCAACTTGAAATCCCTTATAAATAAACCTCCTAACTCTCGTGGAAGTGAAATTGTACTCCAACTCACCTTATTCAAAACCCTCTATTCGCATCAATTTATCATTGATCAAAGATAGGAGCCTATACATGGACAATAAGTAAACCAAAAGAGACGCAAGAACCAACTTAATGAGCACAACACGACCTCAATAAGATAAACATTGACCCTTCCAACTAGCCAACCTATTCTGAAATTTCAAAACTAAAGGATTCGAAGCCGAAATCGGGATTCGCTTCATTCTAAGAGGAGCCCCAAAATATGTAATGGGAAAATGTTCTACCTTACATCCTAATTTCGCCGCACTTAATGAAAAAGTAGCTCATGCACATCAACCACATCATTGAACATTTATTGTAATTTATATGCAATCCCGATATCAATTCAAAACAACAAATAATAAAAATAAAGATAGGTAAAAGAGACTCATTTTCCAAGAGAAAACACAATGTAACATCCATGAATTGAAGTAAAGAAATATCCACCTCAGGCATCAATCCTTGCCTTACACTTTCATCAAATTATTGCTTCAATCCCTCAATAGCCAAAACAAATATAAAAGGAGAAAGAGAATCCCCTTGCTTCACACCATGTCAGAGAGGAAAACTTCACGCGAACATTAATTTATCAAAATCGACGTGGTGGAATTTTCCCTGTAATTTAAGAACCACTTAATCCATATATTGTCAAATACCATCTGCCTAAAACCTGCATCAAGATAAGATAAAGAAACACTATCATACGCTTTCTAAAAATCCAATTTCAATGCCAAATATGATTACCTACGTGAGTGACTAGAAGTATCACTTCTGAAGAAATAAAAGAGCATTCATCTATACTCTTCCCTTTTACAAAATTAAATTGGATCTCTGAAATCAAATAGGATAGAGAGGGATGAAGTCCAGATGCGAAAACCTTTACAATCAACTTATAAATTTCGTGAATGAGAGTGATGAGCCTGAAGTTATTTAGAGAGCATGATCTCATCAATTCGAAACCAACACCGTGAAAGAACATTTGATCTTGTTCGATGGGACATTGGTAGCATGAAACTGATAAGTGTATAATTACACTTATTATCTTGATATTTTCAATCATAAAATGATATGGTTTAGAGTCATTTTATACTTCATATAAAAGATTTCATGTGGTATGTAGTTGTTTTTTATGCAAGTGCCGAAACTAGGTGAATCTTGAGAGTGAAATGATCAAAGATGGAATTCTATGAAAAAAGAGTGAAAAAGGTGCAAAAAGATACATGGAATGCAAGGAATTGGCTTAGGATCAAAGTTGTCAAAGATCGGTAAAGTTGCAAAGAAGAACCATGAAGAAAAGCACATGTCATGATCGTGATTCTTGTTCGCGATTGGACAAATCACGCCCCCGATTATCTATCGTGATCGTGACTTATCATTCTTCACAAGAAGAAAGTTACCAACTTATATTCACGATCGTGACATATATGTCATGCTCATGACGGTTTTGGATAACTCTTCTCAACTTCCAACCGCAGGATAAGAACGATTAACCACTATCAACTATCAAACGAAAAGACACCTTTTAAGGATAATGAAGCCATGAAAAGATGACTATTGATTGATGATAAGGATGAATTCTTGCATCCAATCACATTGAAGATGATGCGACCCTTCACCAATGGACACGGCTCTTCGTTTGAATAAACGCAACCCTTCACACTCTATAAATAGGGTTAAATCCAACCATTTTCATGGGAGAGAATGGGCATGTCAAGGATGTTATAGACGGCATCAATAGATAGAGAGTGAAAGATATAGATTTTGCTAGTTCAAAGTGTTAGAGAGAAAAATGTATAAGTGATTCGATTCTTATTTCGATCACTAGATTTCTCCACATATTCGAGTGATTGTTGTATGAGTGTAATTGCAAAGCACTTATCAATAAAAGTTTCTATTCTTCAACATTCATTTGTTCTATATTCACAAAGAATAGCATCCTAGTGGAGGTTCTGTACGAGTCGAGACCGAATACAAAGTAGAAGCAGGAATTGCGAGAATTGACGACTCTGATAAGTGTATAATTACACTTATTATCATGATACTTTCAATCATAAAACGATATGGTGTAGAGTCATTTTATACTTCATATAAAAGATTTCATGTGGTATGTAGTTGTTTTTGATGCGAATGCTGAAACTAGGTGAATCTTGGAAGTGAAATGATCAAAAGTAGAATTCTATGTAAAAAGAGTGAAAAAGATGCGTGGAATACAAGGATTTGGATTAGGATCGAAGCTATCGATGATCTGTAAAGTTGTAAGAAGAATTTTGAAGAAAAATACAATTCACGGTCGTGACAACCATTCACGGTTGCGACTTGTTATTCTTCAAAACAGAAAGATTGTCAACCATTAGTCACGATCGTGACATGTAATTCGTGATCACTACTTGTGACGGTTTTTGGTCAACTCTTTTCAACTTCCAACCACCGGATAAAATCGATCAACCGCCATCAACTACCAAATGAAAAGGCACCTTTTGGAAGTCAACCAATCATGAAAAGGTGCCTATCCATTGTGGATAAAGACAAGACTTTGCATCCAATCACAATGAAGTGATGCAACCCTTCGCCAATGGACACGACTCCTCGTTTGGATAGACGTAACCCTTCGTACTCTATAAATAGGGTTCAAATTCAACCATTTTTGTAGGTAGTGGTACATGGCATGGTGTGATACATGTTAGACGTGTATGCATAGTTAGAGAGTGAAAATATCTAGATTTCGCTTGTTCAAAGTGTTAGTGAGAAAAATGTTTTAATGATTCGATACTTATTTCGATCACTAGATTTCTCCACAAATTCGAGCGATTGTTGTATAAGTGTAATTGCAAAGCACTTATCAATAAAATTTTTCATTCTTCAATATTCATTTATTTGATATTGACAAAGAATAGAATCCTAGCGGAGGTTCTGTACTAGTCGAGATTAGATTCAAGGTAGACGCAGGAATTGCGAGAATTGACGACTCCCATTAAAGAGTGGATACGATTTGATCAACTTAGCTTTCACTTGCATACCTTACAACTTTACGTTGTTTCGTGCTTATACTTTCTATTTTGAAATTTATAATATGTCTATGTGTCGTAAAGAGTATTTCGTTTTGCGTCATTTATATTAATCAAGTTACATGCTTTCGAGCTAACTTTAAGAGTGATTTTGGGGTTATCAAGATTGTGTATAATCACTGGATCTGTGATTATTACGCTGTTTAGTGAGCTAACATTTTTGGAGTGGTAACTTGCTAAATATGGCTATGTGAGAGAGACCCGTACTAAGCATAGTATTAATGTTATCCAGGTTCTTATAAGTGTCATAATTCGTCTACCCTAGATTTAGAAAAGTCATTTCACGTATTGCTCTGCGGTGAATTATTGAATATTTGGGTGTCTAGATACGTGTCTATTGAAGTTATCTAGTGTGAGAAATATTCTTGATGATTTTGCATGTTTTTCTCTACTATACTTATTCTTAGGAAATATCTATATAGTTTACATCTTCTCTAATCTTTCATACATCTATCTATTTATCCATCATTCCAACCCTCCAAAATAAATTACCTTATTTTCTTTTGTTCCGTGACTCTAGTTGGTCCTTAGATTCGAATTCCTTCCCTATGGGATCGATATCTTTTAAAACTACATCGAAACTATATACTTGCTGTGGTCACCATTTTTCTATTTTGATAATCGGTATTGACCACACCTGTTCATATTTTGAACTTTTAACTTATCGGTAAAAGAGTGGGGAACAAGGTTTTTGACTTCATTTTCAAATATAAGCCCTCAGAGTCAGTAGAGTCGAAACCTTGCATCCAATTTTTTATCACTGTTGACAGGGATAAGCCTTTTGGAACGGTATAGCCAAAATCTTGCGATCAAGTTTTTGGCACCGTTGGGAGGGAAGGCAAGTGCGTTTTAGAGATCTAATTGCTGGAGATACGGTACATTTTTTGATTATCTCTATTTATTTCTTTCCTAAACTGTATAATTTATCAATCCTAACTCGGATGTGAAAAGAATATGAAATATTCATCTTAGAGGTGATACATCATATTATTACATCTTAATTCTCGATAAATAGAAGAATTTCTTCTATTTTTCCTATTCGCGTTCGTGACTTCCATTAGCGCTCATGAATTCCTGATTAAAACTTTCTATTTCTCAAAATTTGTAAGTCACGATCTCGCCAAATAATCGCCATCACGACTTGTGCGATAACTGTAGTGGTTAAGCAGTTATTCGACAGTTATTCCACTACCTTCTATATAATTGATGCATGACCATTCATCAATTACTCACTTCTGCAATTTGAATTCTATCTTTCCAAACACAAATGTATTCCAAATCCAAAACTACTTCATTCCTTTCCAATCTTTCTTTCTTAAAAATGGTTATACCGAACAAATCCAGTCTAGTTCCGCCGATGAATCTTCAAGAATGGTACAAGGCTCCTTTTCTGATCCATTCGAGAGAAGATGGAGACCATTTTGAGGTCATTCGAGATGCTGAGTTTAAAAGTTCCTATACTATCCATAGGAACAGTCTCATTCATCTTGGTGTTTATGATAGAGTTATGTATTATCTCAGAATACTCAACTTTGTCATTTACTCGAACATGACTCTAGGGAATAGTCTAGACAACTGCATGGAGATGTTGATCACACTAGCATGGAAGAACGATAGGCAGAGCTATTTAGTTTATCATCACCATGGGAAAGAGTATAAACTGACGAGGAAGGCTCTGGAGAAGTATATGGGATTTCCGAATTATTGCTTCAACAAGATACTTCCTGGCTGGGATCCTGTACCAACCTAGAATCGCTTAACTGGCCAAACCAAGTTCAAACAAGAATCTGCCTACAGCTAATGGATTTGTGATCCTTGTTTTCTTGCATTACACTTTTATTTAAGTGGTGCATTGTTTGGTAAGTCCAATTTCGATCTTATCATTCCTGAAGAATTATTTGTGATAGAAGTAATTTGGAATGGTACAACTATTGATATTTTGGGATACTGATGGAGACACTTATGTTTGTAGCTCAAAATTCTGGAATGACAGAATACGAGTGTCGGACGATGGTGAATCTGTTGGGCCAAATTAGGAGAATGCCCTATGCCACAGAAATCTTTACTAGTGAAGACATGATTCCGGAATTAGAAATGGAGGTCTTTTTCGAGTATGATTTTCTGGTAAGGTGCATTGGGGAAGAAAGAATAACCTATGATTAGAGATCATGGGATGAGAGGGTGGAAGCGAACAGACATAGAGAGAGGGAAATTGTGCAGGAGGAAGAGCGTAGCGTTACCAACCACTGGAAAAGGTTGAATGAACTTATGGAAGCGCAGATTTCAACCCATAGGAAAATCGACGATATTCATACTCTGATGTTTGATGTCGAGCGAGATTTAAGGGAATCTTACTATAAGATTGACCAAATGATAGAATCGCTTCCCTCTGAATAAATTTCATATTTTCATTTAGATTTAGGAATTTGTACAGTTTTTTATTTGTTGTTTTTGTTTGTGTTTCTTTGTTTGTTTACTTAATTCTGTAATTGTTTATTTATAAATAAATTTTTATTTATCTATTTTACATGTTTATTTTTCTAAGTTATTTTTTGGACCAAGTCTAAAGATTAAAGGAATTGGAGAAATTAAGAAGTTCGCAACTATGACATAGTTCGCGCTCGTGACATTAAGCAGTGAAATCTTCTATTTCTGTTGTCAGGAAAGTCACGCTCGTGACAAGCTTTCGCGATCGTGACACAGGAAGAATATAACTGTTATAGATCGTGATTTAACATGCGATAGATGTTCGAAACTACCAATAACGGCTAGTTTGAAGGATAAACAGCTATATTGACTATTTTGGCCAATTAGAGACCTTTTAGAACTCTATAAATAGGTCTAGGTTGAACCCTTAGCCACCACAACTTCTACAAAGCTTACAAAGTTCTGAAATTTTCATCTCTTTTCTTCTATAATCAAACCTTTTTCAAACCTTCACTTCAAACCAATATGTAACGTGTCAAGGTAGCCGCAAATAGAATGGAAATCCCCAATTACCAACAAGAATATAGATGTTCTTTTCCTATTTGATCACGAGAAGAAGGGAAAAGATTCCAAGTCTTGAATAAGTTGGAAATCAATGGGATGATTTTCCTTGATATGATTTTCTTGGAGAATCTAGAACTCTATGAACAAATGGGGATATATCTTACTGATTTAGGTTTAAGCCATTTTGTGGAGATGCGCTTTCCACAAAATCTTGATTGGATTCTAGAATGTCTAATGATATTCGATTTTGAAGATAAGAAGAAGAGGGCGATTCAATTTCATAACCAAGGACGACATTACACCATCACAAGAGAGATGATGAGTGAATGGTTTGGCTTCGAAATTATGAATTCATCAAGCATGACAGATTCTTTTCAACCAAAAGTGAGTTTGGGTAGATTCAACGGGTAAGAGAGTCTTCGATCCCAAAAATTCTCCCAATATACTTATTAAAGATGAATGCATTCTTCTCCTCCACAAATACCTTTCCACTTCGGTATTTTGTGGAGTAGAGAATACCAAAGTCCAAAAGAAAGATTTGTTTGTTCTTTTGTGCGATTTGATGTAGCAAAAAGCGAAATTCGTGGATATTATTTGGGACATGAAGAAGAAGAATTCTACGAGCATGAGAAACAAGATTGGAGTGGTAGAAATTATCACCGCTATCATCTTGGGTGCAAGAAATGAACTCAATATCTCTCTCCATTCAAGAATCTAGGATTCAAATCTATGTCTGCGCATAATCTATATCCTCCTAAATTAATTTGGATTTATTTACTAAGATTTGATTTCTTTATTTATTATACTTATGAATTTCTTTATTTATTATACTTATGAATTTCTTTATTTATTAGACTTATGAATTTCTTTATTTATTATACCCCTATATCTAAAGACCAGGTGAGTACTTTTGTTATATGGATGAGAATTACTTAAAGAATACGGGACTCCTTCAAGAAAATGATGGTGTCTATTCTTTCTACTCCTACTCCAACCACACCAAGAAGTTAATCTCGACTCATAAAGATTCTTCCATGGGACTATCAAATCCTACAGTTAACCATTGATGTGGAAAAGCTATGATGATTGAAAGAGAAGAAGATGAAGAAGAAGAAGCTCCGGGAGATTGGAAGGCGAGCATGTAGCAAAAATTGGACAATTGCTAAGCGGAACTTGGAGTTATGAAGAAAGACATGAAGATTCTAAAGAAAAGTAATAAATCGATGCTTCAAAAATTACTATCTTTCTTTAGAAAAAAAAATTGTCAATATACTCCTAGTCCCCCGGATTCTCCTTCACAATAGACGGGTTTACTCTTTTCTTTTCTTTATTTTTCATTTTCCTATTTTTGGACTAGTTTGTAGTTTAGTATGAATTTTTATAAAATGTCTCACAATGAGATATTGTGTTCTTTAAGTGTGGGGGGCATTTGTAAAAATCCCAAAAATCCAAAATTTTTTTTGAAGGATTTGAAAATTTTCTTGATTTTGTGTTATTTATACATTATCCAACCTATACTATACTAACATATGTTCCAAGGTTATCATGAGTGTTGGGTATTACAAGTTCGATGTTTGTGCATATTTCAAACAAGTTGTTTCGAGTTGAGAGTGTGAGTGTTTATAGCACCACATTTAGCATTTGGCAAGAATGAGTGGTGAGTAACATTTAAGAGCAAAATTCCAAGTAAGTTTCGATATATATTTCAATACAACATGAATTAGTAAAAGTTATATAGTTTTAGTTTAATGCTATCAATAAGTTTTATATGGAGTAATATCTAGTAGTGTTCTTACTATGAGTTTTATATGCTATTCTTGAATACAACCTATAATTATTGAGTATGTTTAAAGTTTTGGGAAACTATAGCCACAATACTTTGAAGTGATCAATAAAGGATGGGGTATTGAGAGAAAAATCAAAAGAAAGAGAGGATAACCAATGAGTTATGCAAAAGGTGAGGAATGGTACGGAGCAGAAATTATAACCATTTATTGAGTGAAAAAAAAAGAAAAAGTAGCATAGAATGAAAAATGGGTGTAAAGTACGAATCTGTACTTCAAAAATATATGCTTAAAAGAAAAAAAATGAGATAAAGTGGTATGAAGCATAAAATGCAACCATTAAAAAAGGGGAGAGTGGTATGGAGCATAAAAGGCAGCCACTAGAGTGTTTTAGCATCTTAGGTTACCTAAAAATGCCTTGAGATCAATCTTTTCAAAGTGAGCTTCTTTTTTCCTTTATACTTTATACAATGCTTAAGAGAAGGAAATATTTGAGTGAGCATATAACGGTTATATGAAGATGCAATTCGGTTGACCCTCCATTAAGAGCAAAGGTATGCAACTGAACTATATAAATTGCACATTACTAATTTGTGGGAAATTTCAAACTTTTACTTGAATCTTATGCAACATGGGAATGTGGTACTTATTACAATAATCATTCGCTAAATGAGGTACGAACTTGCATTACTAATTTACACACTTATGTTGAATTTACCTTGAGGACAATGCAAAAGTTAAGTGTGGAGGTGTGATAAGTGTATAATCACACTTATTATCATGATATTTTCAATCATAAAACGATATCGTTTAGAGTCATTTTCATATAAAAGATTTCACGTGGTATGTAGTTGTTTTTTATGCAAATGCAGAAACTATGTGAATCTTAGAAGTGAAATAATCAAAGTGGAATTCTATGTAAAAAGAGTGAAAAATGTGCAAAAAGATGCGTGGAACACAAGGATTTGGCTTAGGATCGAAGTTGTTGAAGATCGGTAAAGTTGCAAGAAGAATTCTAAAGAAAAATACAATTCACTATCGTGAAAATCATTCACGGTCGCGTCTTGTTATTCTTCAAAACAAAAAGATTGTCAACAATTAGTCACGATTGTGACATGTAATTCACGATCGCGACTTGTGATGGTTATTGGTCAACTCTTTTCAACTACCAACAGCTAGATAAAATCGATCAACCTCCATCAACTACCAAACGAAAAGACACCCAATCATGAAAAGGTGCCTATCTATTGTGGATAAAGATAAGACTTTGCATCCAATCACAATGAAGTGATGAAACTCTTCGCCAATGGACATGACTCTTTGTTTGGATAGACACAACCCTTCGTACTCTATAAATAGGGTTCAAATTCAACCATTTTCGTAGGCAGTGGTACATGGCATGGAGTGATACATGTTAGATGTGTATGCATAGTTAGAGAGTGAAAATATATAGATTTTGCTAGTTCAAAGCGTTAGTGAGAAAAATGTTTAAGTGATTCGATTCTTATTTCGATCACTAGATTTCTTCACAAATTCGAGCGATTGTTGTATGAGTGTAATTGTAAAGCACTTATCAATAAAATTTTTCATTCCTCAATATTCATTTATTTGATATTCACAAAGAATAGCATCCCAGCGGAGGTTTTGTACGAGTCGAGACCGAATTCAAGGTAGATGAAAGAATTGCAGGAGTTGACGACTCCCATTAAAGAGTGGATACGGTTTGATCAACTTTAGCTTTCACATGCATACCTTATAGCTTTACTTTGTTTCCTACTTATACTTTTTATTTCGAAGTTTATGATATGTTTATGTGTCGTAACGAGTATTTCGTTTTGCGTCATTTATATTAATAAAGTTATATGCTTTCGAGTTAACTTTAATAGTGATTTCGAGGTTAACAAGATTGTGTATAATCATTGGGTCTGTGATTATAACGCTGTTTAGTGAGCTAACATTTTTGGAGTGGTAACTTGCTAAATATGGCTTTGTGAGAGCGATCCGTACTAAGCATAGTATTAATGTTATCCAGGTTCTTATACGTGTCATAATTCGTTTACCCTAGATTTAGAAAAGTCATTTCACGTATTGCTCTGCTGTGAATTATTGAATATTTGGGTGTCTAGATACGTGTCTGTTGAAGTTATCTAGTGTGAGATATATTCTTGATGATTTTGCATGTTTTTCTCTACTATACTTATTCTTAGGAAATATCTATATAGTTTACATCTTCTCTAATCTTTCATACATCTGTCTATTTATCCATCATTCTAACACACCAAAATAAATTACCTTATTTTCTTTTGTTCCGTGACTCTAGTTGGTCCTTAAAATCAAATTCCTTCCCTGTGGGATCGATATCTTTTAAAACTACATTGAAACTAGCTATATACTTGCAGTGGTCACCATTTTTCTATTTTGATAAGCGGTACTGACAATAGCTGTTCGTATTTTGAAGTTTTAACTTATCGGTAGAAGAGTGGGGAACAAGGTTTTTGACTTCGTTTTCAAATATAAGCCCTCAGAGTTAGTAGAGTCGAAACCTTACGACCAAGTTTTTGGCTCCATTGCCGGGGATAAGCCTTTTAGAACTAGTATAGCCAAAATCTTGCGATCAGACTCCCATCAAAGAGTGGATATGGTTTGATCAACTTTAGCTTTCACTTGCATACCTTACAACTTTACTTTGTTTTCTACTTATACTTTCTAATTCGAAGTTTATGATAGTTCTATGTGTCATAATGAGTATTTCGTCTTGCATCATTTATATTAATAAAGTTATACGCTTTCGAGTTGACTTTAAGAGTGATTTCGGGTTAACAAGATTGTGTATAATCATTGGATCTGTGATTTTAATGCTGTTTAGTGAGCTAACATTTTTGGAGTGATAACTTGCTAAATATGGCTATGTGAGAGCGACCCGTACTAAGCATAGTATTGTTGTTGTCCAAGTTTATATAAGTGTCATAATTCGTTTACCCTAGATTTAGGAAAATCATTTCATGTGTTGCTCTGAGGTGAAGTATAATATATTTGGGTGTCTAGAACCGAGTTTGTTAAAGTTATCTAGTGTTTAAAACAACTTTGATTATTTTGCATATTTTACTCTACTATACTTATTCTTAGGGAATATATATATACTTTGCATTTTCTCTATTATGTTCATGCATCTGTCTATTCATCAAGTCCCATTCAAAACCATTCAATTCATTATATTTTCTTTTGTTCCGTAACTCTATTTGATATCTAGAACTGAATTCCTTCCCTGTGGGATCGATATTTTTTAAAACTACATCACAACTGTATACTTGCAGTTATCATCATTTTTCTATTTTATAAGCGGTACTGACAACACTTGTTCATATTTAAAACTTTTATATTATTAGTAGAAAAGTGGCGAATAAAAACCTCCACATTAAAGCCCTAATCTCAACATTTTTATCATTTCCAAAAACGCTTATAAAAGAAATTGAATCCATCTGGACGTGATGCATTATTTTCACCACAGAAATTTAAAGCTCAGCATACCCCCTCTTCCATAAATGGCACAATCAAAAGCTCATTAGTCACACTATCCACTTGGCAAAAATTCAAGTCCTCCAAAGAAAACGGAACTGATGGCATCTCTGAAAAATGCTCCACATAATAATTTCTAACGGCCAAAATAATCAGTCCCAGATCACTCACAAGTGCTCCCTCAATCTTTAGCTACGAAATCTATTTCCCTGAGAGCGTGCTGAGGTTATCTGATGGAAAAAAATTGTGTTACTATCCCCCAAAGTAGTTCAATTTACTCTCGATTATTAATGCCTCATCTTTTCTAGACTCTGGCGACGTTTTTCTAACTCAATCTCACCCCATGCAAAACCGAGTTCTCTACTGCCTATACAAGCCGAGACACACTACTATAAGTTAACCGAATGGTATGGCCCTTCAACTTCTTAATCCTTTGCTCGAGATTTCCAAAATTTTATTTATGCCAAGACCGAATGAAATCCCTCAATCGACATAACTTAAAATTTACATCCCACTCTTGAAAGGATGAGCAAACAATACTCCACTTCCTCTTTTCAAAAGGCAAAAAAGTTTCCTTGTCCCACCAACAATTCAACAATCTAAATACCCTCACACTCAAATTATGAGCTAAATGAGACTTAAATAAGATGGAGAAATGGCTTGACAAGGTGGATTCAACCATCGAAATATTCAACATCGATCTAACTCCAAAACCTCTCTAGAAACTAGAACTCTATCAATTATCAACCAAGATTTGCTATTCCACCACGTATAGTCTCTCCCATATGATGGTAAATCATGCAACACATAATTATTAACAAAATCCTGAAGTCCCAACATAGAGTTCATATAATCACCCCCACTTGACCGTTCCGAGCAATGTAAAATCTCATTAAAATCATCGCAAACCACCACTCTATGAAATCCCAAAATATGTTGCCTACTTCCAACCACATTTGCGACCTAACAACGCCATTCGTAGACCCATAGAGACAAACCAAGTGTTTATCAACCAAGTTGGAAAATCAAATGTAAAATCACTAAATCAAATGTAAAATCACTCATCTCTCTGATGAAAGTACTATGCTCCCTTATAACAACATTGAATTCCATGAAACTAGAATCCCCCCGAAACCCCCTAGTTGGAATACAATGAAATAAATAATCATTATGTCCCCAAAACTTCCTTACTAACAAGTCCGAAACCCCACTAGACATAGTTTCTACTCAAACAAAAAAACCGAAGGCTCCACTTCCGTATACTAGACCAAATAAAAAATTGTTTAGCACCATTGTTAAGTCCCCCACGACAATTCCAACAAATAAATCTTAAATGCATATCAAAACAAAGATAAACCTCGATAGAAAAGACCTTTATTCGCTTGCTTCTTCGAAGCCTCCACTATGACCTCTAAATGCTGCTCTTTAATAACCTCATATTTCCACCTACTTAAAATGTCAATAACTCCTCACTTGGAGCTTCTCCATTCACACTTGATCTGAATAATAGTTTATTCATGTTGGAAATATTCGGCCCTGATGTACTCAAAATCGCATGATGATTACTCCATCTCTGACCCGATTCCATCTTAAACATTTCGAAAATAGCTACCACGTTTTTATTATCCCACGTCTCCGTCCTTGTTTTTAAAACCACACTGATGTAGGAATATGACTGATTCTCCAAAACAAAATTTTGGTCAACAAGAATTATCACATCCCCATCATCTAACTCCAACAAATGATCATCATGCTAATGCTCACTTAACTCTATAGAGATTGAAACTAAGGATTCCACATCCAAATCACTAGAAACTCTGTATCCTGACGACATTGGCAACCAACTCCCTGCTTGAAACTCGTCTGAACATAAAGTTCCTTTGAACCAACAAACATTTAAAACACTATACTAGAGGTACCTAACGGAACTGAAATTAAACACTAGACAACATCCAACCAATCTGGTTTTTCAAAATCACAATCAAAGTGAATTACTCGGCCAAATCGACTAGCCAACTTCCTCATCAAAAACTCACATATAATAGACAGTGGAATTTCCATAAAATCCAAATACATTATGCTCTCTGAAGGTACAAAATGTGTTGCTAAAAATTGCACTTCATATATAATATGTTACATTTCTCTCTAATCTCCACCCACAAATTCCTCTAAGGCATCAACCAAATTTAAAGAAATAATTACATTATCTCCACCAACAAGAGCAGCAAAGTCAACACCATATTCTCGGTCACATAATAAATCATAAATATTTTGAATATGCACAATATGAATGAGCTTAACAAGACATGACTTAGCTTTCCAAGGTGCAACCTCAATGACCAAATCTAAACGATCTTGTGTGTCAACCAATCCTTGAGCATCCCCACTTTCTACTTTATTAAATGACGTCACCGCCTCAATCACAAGCTCCTTAGAATCCTCAACCACCTTTGCATATGTCTTGTTATCCCGTGGAGATTCACGAAAGACAGGCATCAATTTCAGAATAGGATGCACCCTTCTTCGATCTTGATTTGGCACTCCAATCGATCTCGATCTCAAATATCTAGCACATAAAGCACGAAGACGAATAATAGCAATGGAAATTGAATTTAATCTGTAGAGCTATACATGAATCGGGATTGAATCATTCAACATAATGAATCCAAACTTCAGATTCCAGGCATTCCCCTTCCTTTCTATTTATACCAATCCTGAAACTCCATATTTCTGGAAAATTCTCGTCATTGCTCCAACTGAAGGGAATTATCATCGAAAACATAAACGCGTCGGCAAAATTACCGGTTAAAATTTTCTCGAATTCGAATAGGATCTTCTCAAGAACCATTGATAGAGTTTCAAAAGGATTTAATTTTAATATAAAAAAAAATTTACTTAATAGTTTCTTTAAGAAACGGATGCCATTAAAGCTCTCAAGTGGAAGCTCTCCAATCTCACGTGCACGAACTCCGATCGAACCGGGACCAGTGCTAGCCGAGTGGACAAAGAACAAGAGATAAAACTCAAAAAATAATCAAATCCCAAAATCCAAAAATTGATGGCCGCACTCACCAAATATATGTAGCAGCCATTCACGTTTTTATTGGTTTTGTATTATTTTAATTTTGTATATGTCCTAATTACTAATTATGTTTAGATTAATTCTAATTATAAATTGGTCTCTTTAAATTTGTAATTTAATAATTAAACCCTTAAGTTTAATTCCTTAAATAAATTCAAATGCCATGTTTTATAATTTACAAATTAACCTTATGGACAAAATTAAAACTTTACATTTAATCAAATTTAATGGCATACTACATATTAATTCGATTAACTTAGATAGCTAATTAATTAATATAGTGCGACAACTTTATTGATTAGATTTTTTTCCATTAAATTATTTGACATGTAAATTTATTTAATTATCAATTAAATAAATACCATATGTAAATAGATTTAATGAACTTAATTTTACTTTAATGAAGAATATAAAATAAATTATAT
>CATIWQ010773592.1:0-10400 GCA_949673415.1 Euphorbia schlechtendalii | reverse complement strand
ATACTTATAGGACTTATTCGAGATTTGCATATAAAACTCATAATAAGAATACCATTAGATATTACTCCACTTAAACTTATCGGAAGCATTAAACTAAAACTATATAACTTATACTAATTCATGTTGCATCGAAATATATATTGAAACTTACTTGGAATATTGCTTTCGAATGTTACTCACCACTCATCCTTGCCAATTGCTAAATGTTATGCTAATAACGCTCAAATTCAACATGCGCTCAAATTTTGCACTAACATCAAACTTGTAGATACCTAACACTCACAATAACCTTTGATAAATGTTAGTAAAGTATAAGAAATGATAATGTATAATTAACAAAAATATCAAGAAAAATTTTGAAATACTTCGATTTTTTTATCTTATCCAATTTTTTGGATTTTATGAGATTTTTACAAATGTCCCCCACACTAAAGAACACTATGTCCTCATTGTGAGACATCATAAAAATCAAAATCTAAGCTAGTTTAAAAAATAGAATTGAAAAAATAAGGTAAGGAAAAGAATAAACCCATTTTATTTTGAAGGAGAATCCGGGGGACTAGGAGTGAATTGACAATTTTGTTTTATAAAGAATGAAAGTAATTTTCGAAGCATCGATTTATTATTTTTCTTTAGAATCTTCATGTCTTTCTTCATAACTCCAAGTTCTGCTTGGCAATTATCCAATTTAAGTTGCATGCTCGCCTTCCAATCTTCCGGAGCTTCTTCGTTTTCTTCATCATCTTCTTTATTTCATGCATCAGGGCTTTTCCTTTGCGATGGCTAACGATTGGATTTGATGGTCTGATGGAACAATCTTCTTGAGTCAAATTGAGTTTCTTGGTGCGGTTGGAATAGGAGTAAAAAGAATAAACACCTTCGTGTTCTTGGAGTAGCTCGGTGTTCTTCAAATAATTTCCATCCATGTAGCGAAAATACTAACCCGGTTGTTAGACATAGGGGAGTTCTTCTCTAGCACCCAAGATTATGGCAGTGATAATATCGGTCGCTCCAATCTTGCTTCTCATGCTCGTTGAGTTCTTCTTCATCATATCCCATATGATATCCACAAATTTTGCTTTTTGTTTCATCATAGTGCATGAAAGAACAAACAAGTCTTTCTTTTGAACCTTTGTATTCTCTACTCGACAAAATACCGAAGTGAAAAGGTATTTGTGGAGAAGAAGAATGCATTTATCCTTAATAAGTTTGTTAGGAGAATTTTTAAGATCGAAGACTCTCTTACCCTATAAATTTGCCCAAACTCTATTAAGTTGAAACAAATCTGTGATGCTCGATGAATTAGCAATCTTGAAACCGGACCATTCACCCATCATATCTCTCATGACGGTGTATTGTTATCCTTGATTACAAAATTGTATTGTCGTCTTTCTTGAATCTTCGAAATCGAATGTTACCAAACACTCGAGAATCCAATCTCTATTTTGCGGAAAGCGTAAAATCACAAATCTTGTAAGACCAAGTGCCGAAAGGTAGACTTCCATCTCTTCATGGAGATTAAGAGTTTCCAAGAAGACTAAATAGAGGAATATCATTCCGGTGATATCCAATTTGCTTAGCTTCTGAAATCTTTTATCCTCTTCTCTTGTCCTCAATGGGAAAGGATAGTCAAATTCTTCTTGAATTGATTGGGATCCTCTCTTATGTGCTGCTCTCTTCACACGAGTCATATTGGTTTTGAAGAAAAAGGTTTGAAAAGGTTTAGATGTTTGAATGTAGAAGATGAGAAAATTAGAAATTTGTAGGCTTTTAGAAGGTGTGGTGGCTAGGGTTCAACTTGGACCTATTTATAGAGGTTTAATGGGTTTCTAATTGGTCATAAATGGGATTTTAGCCATTTAGTCTCAAAACTAGCTGTTAACGACTGTTACAGACATCTGCACAAATCTATTTGCCATCTGTAACGGTTATATTTTCCCCATGTCGCGATCGCGAAGGCTAGTCACGATCGTGACTTTCTTCATGATAGAAACAGAATGTTTTAATATCTAGTGATCACGAGCGTGAATTGAGTTACGGTCTCAATATTCTTTTCTCTTCAAATTTTTTCAATTTTTAGAAACACAAACAAACTTTGTTAAATACAAACAATATATATTTACTATTATACCTTGAGTAATCATGGTGATGATAGCAATTGAACATCAACGTCTTGTTATTCAAATTTATTTCCATATTTAACAAATGTTTACAAGCAAACATAACAAAAGAAAATAAACAACAAACAAACAAACAAACACAAAACACAAATTTGAAATCTACCTATGAGCATGGGATTTTGTACCAGCTCGCGCGTTCAATGATGACGGCTTTTTGGGATATTTATCCTCGAATCACACGATTTTTTACTGTCCGACGATCTTCAAATGGGAGTCTTCCTTGTCGCTGAATTTAAAAGAACTTTAATTCAGAAATTAACTAAAAAAATATAAAATTACACAAAAAAAATTCGAAAACGTCTCTGAGAACCGGATTCGGAGCCTTCCTAGTCGATATTTGGCGAGGCATGGCTCGCCAGAAGGCTTGGCGAGCCTCGCCAGACTTTGGCGAGGATCGCTAGGGGCCTAGCAAGGCACGGCAGACACTGGCGAGGCTCGCTAGCGAGTCTGGCTAGCTCACCAAACTCTTTGGCGAGGCTGGCCAGCCTCGCTAAAGGGGTTGGCGAGCTTGCCAGCCTCTCTGGCGAGCTGGCCAACAAGTTTGGCGAGGTCGCCAAACTTTTTTAGTGACCCCGCCAAATTTTTCAGATGTGAGCACGAGATTTTGTACTAGCTCGCACGTTCGATGATGATGGTTTTTTCAGGATTTTATCCCTGAATCACACAATTTTCGAGTATCCTAACATATCCGATTGAAAATCCTCCTCGTCTCTAATTCAGAAAGATGTTTTTAATAAAATTATTTAATTTTATTCAAAAATTAATTAATTAAATAAAAAATATGAAAATACAAGAAAAATTCGAAAATGAAAACCCGGGGGTTTGAATCCTAGGCCTCCTCGCCATGATTTTCTCCGGCGAGGCCCTTCGCCTGAAAAACTTACCTTTTTTGGATTTTTCAGGATTTTCCTATAAATAGTAAGGCCTTTTTTGATAATCGGGATCCCAAAAATTATCAGATAAAAATATAACTTTAGAACGACGTTAATTTCCAAGAACAAGATGAACTTTTTTTGGACATCCTACAAAATTTTTTTACCGAAGCTTAAAGGACGAGGAGGATTTTCAACGGCCAATCGGATATCTTCGAAGTGGATTCATTCCGTAAGGGTAAGCCTCTGTGTTCCTAAAATTGCAATTCTTTTACTTTCAGTGTTTAATTTCTTCTTCTGATTTAATCTGTGAACCTAGGATTTTAATTACTTTTAGTTTATTTCAACTGTTGTAATTCTTCTTCATCTATTTTTCTTTATTAAAAGAAGATGTATGTTAGAACACCCCCACGAAGGGAATAAAACATATTCCCGAATAACAGCCCTCACCAATTTACCATGCAAGCAATTTCATTAATTAAAATGAGCAACCAATGTGCTAATAAAACGGATGGTTTTATTTAAATAACAAACACAATATCGCGATTGATTTTTTTTAGGCCACACGGGCCTCGCTAAATTCAAAATCTAACATACGTGCTATCCCCTGTGTTAACCTTTGTGGTTGCAGGTAGATTAGGATTAGATGTATTTTTAGGATTTTAATTTTCCTTCGGGTATCGCAATTTCAATTTTTGGGAAATGTAATTAATAGGTTAGCTAGCGGTTGCATCCCCCGATTTTTGAAGCCTTGTAATTTTTATTTTCCACATTTATTTTCCGCACTTATTTGCTGCTTTGTGGATGGTTTATTATTCCGCTTTATGAATGGTTTATTTTACAATACGTGAATCATGCATTTAAAATAAAAAATGACCTAAGTACAAATATGCACAATTGAAAGAACACAATTTTCTGTAGATGTAATTTAATGTGATCCAATGAGAAATTAGCAAGTTATCCCATACCCGAATCTCTGTGTCTTAGTGGGCCATCCCTCGGATGTTAAGCCTCATAGGACTCTAATTCCTGAAAAGCGCTAATCCAAGTGGCGACTCCACACTAAGAGACAGCAGATTAGGGTTCGAACCGATCTAAAACATTTTCTCCTTTTTTCTCTTTCAACCTTTTCACCGGATCCCCGACCTGGTGCACCTTTTTATAAACACCCCGGTGGATCGCGCCTCTCATTCTACGCGCTCTCGGCCCACCGCTCCATGTCGCTCGCTCACAGTGGCGACTCCGCTGGGTTTTTTTCTAAAACTTGTTTTTCAAAGGTTTTAGATTTTCGATAAGTGTTGGAAATTATTGATCACATTATTCCATTTTCTCTTAATTTTGACATATTCATAATAACGCATTTGAAGTAGAAGGGATTAGCCCATAAGTCTAAAGTACCCCTATTGCTGCGAAGCTTCCTCTTGTACTAATCTACCTCCCTGAGAAAAGATAGTACTTGAGCGAGTGGAGCACTTGTTACCATATCGCATGTACCTCCCTTGTTAGAACCTATTTGGGGAGAGGCTTGGAGTGTATTTCAATGTAACAAGAACCTTCTACATCAGCAACCAATTTTAAAACCCTCATGTAAATAAGCCGTAGGCATTTTCCCTAGGGTGTTACCCAAACACACTCATGCATTATATTTTCCTACAGGTGCGCTGCTTAGTATCCTCGCGGTACTAAGATGAACCAAACATAGGATAGAGACTACCCAAAAACCCTATGCGTGGGAGTCGTATGGTTGGAAGAAAGATACTATGTGCTATGTGCTATGTGCTAAGTGTTTACCGCTTTTTGATTCGTCATGCATTGTACAAATGTGCCATGCTAACCATGAATTTTCATGCAGACACTTAAAAGTACACACTCATAATACTAAAAACATGGTTTGATGTCACTCATACATAGGAACTTAGTAGACACTCGAGATCGTGTCACCTTAGGATGACCTGAAACCAACTAGAATCATGTTGCATCACTCACCCACATTTTTACGCGATGTCCACATGACATCCGAATCCTAAGATAAACTTACCAAAATCCCAACACGATGCCCATTTGGCATTCGAATTACCACCCTTCTGGGGCACCCGTAAACACCAAAAGCCTACCTTAGGTAAACGTGAACACAAAGGATATCCCAGTTGATATCCTAACCCAAGCCCTCGTAGGGTGAACTTTTGCTCACGCATCACTACATAACTTTAGTGATAATGTCTACTGACATCTAAGACTCTGGCCCGATAGGGGCAAAATGACCAAAACATTCATTTATGTGTTACTTACGATATTTTTTCTTCATACATTTAGAGGATACCTTACACTAGAGTACATCACACAGCTTACTCACACATAAAGAGAGTTAGCTCTCGAACCTTTAACCTATCACCACACAGGTAATTAGGCCCCTTCATTACATCATTCCACTTTACGTTGTCCTAAGGATAGGATACAGATCTCAAAACCAATGGACCTTCATTTATTACATGGACTAACGATTCTGCTCTTTTTATGTGTAATTTTATCTTACATCATGGCATGCTAACCCTTTTCCGCAGCCATAACATTAAACATCTCACACATCAATCATGCATCATGATTTTACATGCTTTCCCTAACAATCTCCTTGTGTGTGTTAGCTAGGAAAAAGCCACTTTATCATAAAACTTGGAACAGGGCTTCTGGCCGGCTAATCCGTCTATCTCCAGTCACGGCTCATCAAGAAGGAGTTCTATACACCGACTCTAGCTCAGATTAAGATCAAGACACTCCTCGTAGTTTCTGCAACATGTCTAATCAGTAGGAAGAGAACGTGATTAATGAGCAAACTCTTTGGGCGGCCCAAAACCCGCAAGCAAATCAATCATCAGTGAGCATCGAGATTACTACAGCTATGAACGCTTTTGCTAATAGTGATTAGTTTGCATCAATCCTCAATCATGACACTAGAATTGGGCAGCCTGAGCAGAGGGCAAATGATGGAGTACCAAATTTTGGTGGTACAATCCTACCGGGAGGACCGTCATCTTCCGCTGCTGTATTTCCAAGTTCTGCAACAGTTGCCCCTAACTTCTATCAGTTTGGTTTTGGGCAGAGTTAGCCACAGACAGTGTATGAGCCACAGGTGGGTGGCCAATTCTTCTCGGGGCATGCTTCTTTCAGCCCAAGGGCAGTGGGGTCTTCGGAGATTAGGCCTTCTTCTAATTACATTCCTTTTATTCAAGGGATGGCTCAGCCTACAGTGCCCAGCTGGGTCGAACCCTCTCAGACATTCTAGGGTTAGGGGGAGTATTACTAGAATTCACAGTATGGGGGTTTCTCAGAGACCCCAAACAATATCCTTCAACAGCCTGGAATGGCTGAACTCTGGAGATAGTTCTTAGCCACGAATGTGCAGGGGCAGAGGGGTGCAATCCCAGTGCATCCCACAGTTGGAGATGAGGATACTTTGCCACTGACCTTTGCTATGCCTCAATTTGAGAAGTACATAGGCAACACCGATCCTCGTGTGCATATCACACATTATCAGAACGTGATGAGGGCTTTAAGGATTAGTGACCGTATGACGGCTAATTCATTCATTGTCACGTTGGGAAGCCCCGTAAATGAATGGTACAGTCATTTATCGGTAGACATAGCCTATGACTGGGGACGTCTGTCCTAGGCAATGGTGGATCATTATGGATTCAATACTCTGATAATCACCATGATGCAGAATCTGGAGGTGGTGAAGCAACAACCGGGGGAGAACTTCAAGCCCTATTTTGAGAGATGGATGGTTATGCAAGTGAGCTTACAGTCTCGCCTATCTTTGCCAGAAATGATCATAAAGCTCTTAGATGGTGCACTGCCATCTTACGGGAAGAGGCTCGGATCTGAGACTTTCCATAGCTATCAAGAAGTTTTCATGAGGGCTGAGAAGATCGAACGCTATGATGCCATGGAGGCAGAAACGGGGTAGCAGGTTGCTAAGCCCTATTACAGAAAGAATGATTCCAATCTAGTGCAGGTGAAAGCGAAGCAATCGGTAGTACAGTTGGTGAATGAAGAGAAGGTAGCCGCTTTTAGGTTACCAAAGGAAGAACACCATGGCATCTCGCCATATGCTGCTAACTTGGGATTCTTGTTCACCAAGCTGCGTGAACTTAATCAGTTGGAGAGCTTAAAGAAGCATGTCCTTCTCAGGCTAGAAGAGAAGAATAATTACTACCATTATCATGGGGCCGTGGGACACCGTACAAATAACTGCAAGGAGCTACTGAAAGCTATTCAAAAATTGGTGGTTAATAAGGTCATCCATGAACCTGCGCTTAAGCCCAGCACGAAGAACAACCCTTTGTCGAATTTTGAGGTGAGGGTAGGAATGATTAACTCAGGCTTAGAAGAGTGGAAGGTTCTGAGCTGCCTATCTGAAGGGCTTGGAGAATTCGTGATGATGGTTGAGTCGGGGAGCAATCCTAGTCAGGTTTTGAAGATGCTGGACGAAGAGTCGAACCGTTGAGGGTGCGGGGGTAAGATTAAAGCTGTTGAAATCAACTTTGCTGGGATGCCAGTATTTATCGGCCAGAAACCTACGTCACTTCACGTAGGGAGAGAACAATCAGGAGAAGCACCGACCGGTAAAGAAGAGGAGTATGTGATGGCGATTGAGTCGAGGATGGACTCAGATGACGTGATGGAGATGCTTGAATTTAAGTCAAGCAATCGAGTGATTAGAGAACAGGAAGAAGTCCCGAGGGCTAATTTTAACTTAGCCGGTATGTCAGTTTTTAATGGGAATGACTCACCATCTTCCCACTTGTCCAAGTTCTATATCCTGTATCGAGCATAGGGCCTCTCTCAAGAAATGATAGCTACACTATTTCTGTGATCACTAGCAGGAGTAGCAAGTCAGTGGTACGAGATGCAATCAGTTGAAACCAAGAGTAATTGGAACTATGTCTCTGTAGAGTTCTAGGCGGAGTTCGCATTTTTAGAATATCTAAAACAAACCATGCGAGATCTGCTCCCTTATGTACAGAGGGAAGGAGAATCGCTCACCGGCTACGTAAAGCGGTGGATGTTTATCTATCTAGTGGTGGCGCCAAGACCATCTGAGCTTTCTGCAGTACAATTGATAATAGGTGGATCCCGGGATTGGTATCGCTATCATTTATCAAGGCTGGCAGTCCCAGATTTTGAGGAGTTATCTTTTCATGCTCATCATCCTAAAAGGGAGATAATGGCCAGACACCATAATGTCCACATAGTAGCATCAAGGATACCCGCTGATTCTATACTAGCGATGCTATCTCGGTCTAACCAGGTGGTGAATGTAGTGGCTGATGGAGATGAAGGCGCCAAAGATGATCCTTTGGCGAAAGTATTCTCAGTAGAGGAAGGTGGACCACGGAGGGACGCAATGAAGGTGGAATCCGGGAGAGCACCAACAAGGGTGCCCATTGATCTTGATGCATATGTCCCTAAGTCGAGAAGGAAAAGGAAACCCGAAGAAGGAACCTCGGCTGAAGGTGAGATCATTTCTAGTGGGAAGAAGCCCATAAGCTTGGATTCTTACAAGTTGAAGGGGTGACATCGCTAAGCGGAGGATGGATATGACCAGTACCCTTGGGTCAATTCCAGGGAAACAAGAGTAATGGAGAATGGAGTACTAAGGGTTACTCGGAGTGGTAGAGTTTTCAGAAGGGATGAGACTGTACAGCTCAATGACTCCAAGCTGGAGGAAATAGCGAGGGAATAGCCCGAGTCACCTCTTCCCCAAAGGTGGATGAAGATATGCTAGACTTAAACCCTTTGATAAATCAGTTGAAGGGAACTCAGGCCAAATACAGTATCTGCAGGTTTCTTGAGACGTCGCAAAAGCATAGGATGGGTTTAGTCAAGAGGTTGATGGAAATGCCTGCCATGCCTACAACCTCAGTAATCGAGATGTGTGCTACCATCGGGGAAGGAATTGCTCCCCCTCAAATGCTATCCATAACTTTTGATCAATAGGAGCTACCGTAGAAACTGGGATTGCATAATCGGGCCTTATTTATCAAGGTTCAAATTTTTGATCGCACGATACCATGTGTGATGGTAGATGATGACTCGGCTCTCAATCTCTGTCCTCTTAAAGTCCTACCTCACTTAGGGCTAAGGGAGGATATGCTCGCCAAATCTGACACGGTAATCCAAGCCTATGATGATTTGAAAAGGGGTGTAGTAGGTAGCTTTGAAGTAGAGGTCACCGTTGGAGGAGTGACCTCCAATGTAAAGTTCACTATTCTGGATATTCCAGTAACTTATTCGTTGGTTCTAGGCAGACCATGGATTCATGCAATAGGGTTAATCCCTTCTACTCTGCACCAGATGATAAAACTTATTCATGAAGGGAGGTCGGTGACGATCGAGGTTGATAAGGAATCAATGATGGCGGCTGCCGCATTCGAGGAGAGAATAATGCAAGGGCTAAGAGTGGCAATGGCCACTGAAGAAAAGAAGAAGGGGCGCGGAACTCCGAAGGGATACCGCTTCTTCCTTGGGAGCCTGAGAACTCAAATGAAGAAGCAAGGCTTTATCCCTGGAAAAGGCCTGGGGAAATATCATCAGGGGATTATCAGGGCCATCGACCCTATTCTTTTCACACCTGGATTGGGTTTGGGTTTCACCCCGAGCATGAAAATGTACAAGCATAAACGGCCCATGTTCTGTAACATGGTAAGCATCTACGAGGCGGAAGGCACTAAGGTATATCTGGGAGAACCAAAACCGATAATCCTGAATGGAAAAGAGGTCAAGGGGCTCGAGATATTCAACGATGTCTTTGACTTCAAGACCGGTAACCTGATTGAACCCCCCATTGATGCTAATCTGGAAGAAAAACCAATCCAAGTGAAAACCCCGATCGAGGAGTCTGGAAAGGGCAGAGTACTGGAAGATGCGATGGCAGCTTACACTAAGGTTGTTAACAAGCTGATGAAGAAAGGTGGTGCGCGAGACCAAGATCTACCAGGTAATATCAAGATCCTCACTGAAAAGCTGATGCAGACCACTCTAGAGGCAAAACATACCACTGACGCACCTGCTGCTACAATAATTGAAGCCCCTCCGCTTGTGGAGGAGAAAATTGATGATGTAATAATGAATGTTTCTGATGTCTTTGACAATTTTGCCTACGAGGCTCATTCAATGAAGTACGACAATTTTGCTTACTTGTTTGATATTCTGCCTGACGGCACCATGCATTCATATGATCATACACATAACGTCTTTAACATTCATGACACATCATTAAACGAAATTAACTTGGGTACAAATGAGTCACCAAAAATGGTGACAATTTCCAATGATTTGACTCCTGAAG